>JAUBNY010000007.1:613932-647053 GCA_032275445.1 Crypturellus soui | reverse complement strand
CTTGTTTTCCTCTTGTGTCCTCCATAACGGAAGGACTCTCCAGCTATGTGCTCTTTCAACAGCCTTTTATTTTTATCATTAATGCAAGATTTAATGCAAGATTAGTGTGGGAGACTTTGAAAGGAGAGGGCTAAGGTGCCGTGCAGCTGTGTCTCTCTCATCATAGGCAGGAATGTACGTGTCATAATTTCAAGTGTTATGGTGAAGGCCATAAAGTGACATAAACTCAGCCTAGGAAAATACAGAAACAGCATCAGTGAGGTGGAAAAATAGCTAAATTATAAAATAATATTGTCTTTCTCTCAATTATGTGCTCACACCTAGTAATGGCCAACACACTTGATATCCTTAGTGGTCCACTGAAGTTATGGCTGTTCCTGAATGCTCTGATGATGATAATTAGTGGTATTTTGTGCTCCTTTTTTGCCTAGTAAAGTTCCCTTTTCCCTGGGCCTGGCTGGGGATACCTTTATGACCTTCCAGCTGAACATTTCAGAGTCTACTAAAGGCAATAACTTCACATACTTTAAGCCTGTAGAGAAAGGCACATCACACCAGGGCATAGGCATCCGCTCAGTTCTAGGTGAATCAGGCAGCTGGGAGATTTAAGGTATTAGTCTCAATGTAGGAGACTTTCCTAGGCTATCTGAAGAACAGTTACTTTTCTTGCCACCCGTGGCCACTGCTGATCCCAGTGTTAGCTAAAGAGCCAATAATGCTGCTGACTTCGTTGCTGCAGAGGGATCGGAGAGCAGCAGGCTGTCACAGAGCCCTCAGTATCGTGGTCCTTCAGAGCAGAAGTGCCCCAGAAGCTCTGGGGAGCAGGAATGTGATGCAGCAATGATGCTGACTTGCTTTTCTGCCATCCTCCCTAGCCCATTCCTGCTTGCTTTCAGTCCCCCTAGCCTGCGTAGGTGGAGAGAAGAATAAGGCCCTTAGAATTTAGTAGATAAAAGATGCTCAAGGGCATTAAAGCAGGACATCAGTGCAATCCTGAGGCTGCGCAGGTGAGACTCCAGAGCCTTCTGCCGCAAAATGCCTGCACTAATCCACTCCTGCCCTACTTACAAGTCGCTGTCAGTGTGGCTATTTGCAGCAAAAGCCACTTCAGCTTTGGGGCCAAACATCACAGGGTGATGAAATAGAAAAAGATTTCCATACGGAGACTGGCAAGTTCACCCTGCTGCAGACTAGCCCTCTCAATGTGAAATAGCCCTGGCTGCCTAACACTGTGCTGCTGCATACCAGCACCACATGCTGGCTGAGGCTGGGCTAAAAACAGTTTGTCTCTCTGAAAAGCTGCAACAGAACAAGGAATTGGGGACCCACAGCCCTTACTGCCAGGGGAAGGGTTTTTACCACCGCTGGGACAGGCTTGTCCCCTCGGCAGCCTGGTCTTGTTTCCCTCAGCTCTTCCCGGCTCCTCACGCTCGTCCGCTGCAGAGCTGCCGGGAGCGAGGGAGCAACGTTCGGCTCCCCGGTGAACGCGAGATAAACATTCCCGAGCTGCTCGCAGGAGAGTCTCTTTATGGGGAAAGCACCTAGATGCCAAAGACAGCAAATCATCACAATTAGTAACACCACACAGAACGGCAGCTGTCTCTAGGGACGGAACAAAACTTTCCGAGGGATGTTTGTATATTAAAACGTAACTCAGCAGCTCTGACTCTTGAGGGGAGTAGAGAGATACAGCTCACCAGCAGACGTTCCAGCTGGATTTTCACTAAAGCTTCTTATCTTTGTTATAAGTTGAACCTGAATGCGAAATGGGAGTGTTCCCAAAGCAGAGGTGCCCGAAGCCTTGCTCTGCAGCCCCCTGTAAGGCTTCAGCTGATCAGGGTCCTCTCCATGCTGCTACTTCCCCCGATGCCAAAAGGTAACCAAATACTATCTCTCTTAAAGCATTTCAAAACTTATCCACGTTACAAGATCTAAATATTATATTTTAAACTCAAAAACATATCTGTGATATAAAAATTCTGAAGAATATTTTTTGTTTCTCTTTAAACAAACTGCCTGACACAATGAATCTGCTAGAGGAAATTCTCCCGCCTTGCAGTGTCCGCTGTAGCTCAGGCTGCCAAGGACATCCAGGCATTTGTCAGCAAGGGCAACAGCACAGCTCCTGCTGTCACCAGGGCATTCCCATCTCACCTCTTCAAGACCCCAAATTCCAAAGGGGGATCAAACCGTGGGATTGCCCTCCTCCCTCAGTTGTGTCATCCTGGGGAATCTGGCACCTGAGAAGAGACAGTGGCCAGAGTTAAAAATGAAGATGTTCAATTCTTGCTGCTGATAGCTTTCTTATCAGTAAAACAGGGATGCAAATACCTGCTGCAGGGGATTAATGAAGGACTAAAAATGACCAGAGGCTTGTTTGCATACAATACTTTTCACCCTTATCTTTTTGGTTGGGAAATCTTCCAAAAATTAGGTTGTGAATAAATTCTTCTCCTAACAGCAGTTTGGCTTACAAAGACTTGCAAAGTTGATGATGAAAGACTCCACCATCTTTTAAAATAAGTGCTGCTAGCCTGCGTCATGAGAAACCTCAAACAACTTCCTTGGGACTCTTAAAAATGTTTTATAGAATAATCACACAGTAACTGCATTGTAGAGAAATAATGCAATAAGAAAAATACTACAGCATAGTTATTGTACTGCACTATTTCAGTAATGTAATGTGCAAGGATTTAATAAGCTATTGTAGAAGTATAATTTGACTAAAGTTTCCACTTGCTAACATGCATGTGTTTAGCTTCATGGCTTGTTCCTTCAGACCTCCAGCACCTGTTACTGACCTTCTAAGTGACAGTGACTGAAGCTAAGGTATAATAGTCAGTATAAGAATGGTGCATTAAACTACATTAACCTCTGGCAAGACACTCTTGCAGATTTCAGTGGCATCCTATTTCTTTATAAAAGGTGTATCACTGAAATCTTCTGTCACCTTATTTTTAAATATATGTTTTAAAAAGGAATTCTGATTTAGATGGCGTATTATCACTGCACAGCCAGTAGCAACAATTCAGAGATGTAAATGAATGTTAAGTGCAAGAAAATAACGAAGTGATTCCGTTTTTACAAGTGTTTTTCAACAGTTGGTCCGCAGTGCCAACGATCCACAACTCTCTAAGGAATGTAAGGTCCTGAAGCCTACACTCTGCAACAGTCAGAATGGGGCAAAAGATGCAACAAATAATCTATTTTATGAATGCTGTAACCTATACATTCTGTAATTAAATATTGCAAGAAATGTTCATTGTGTATCTTTCTAATAAAGCATCAAAATACAATGATTCATCTGAAGAAAGTTGTCTATATTGCACAGTATGGCCATTCAGTATGCCATTGCACAGTATGGCCATTGCACAGTATGACCAACAGCAAAGTGAAAGCATAACATCAGTAGAGAAAAATAACATTCATAAGGACTTCTTAATACTACTAAACAATTTTGTTTATTTTGTTTCCAATATGATAGAGTTTCGCTTGACTGCCACACTCAACAAGTGACGGATCTCTTTCCATTTTACATTTTCACCTTTTTAAATTATGGCAAGTGGCTAAATCTACACTGTCACCACTTGACTGAAGACAATGTTCAATATGCCATGGAATTGGCACACAACTGGGAAAAAAGAAAATCAGAAAACAGTCTGAACCAGACTGTGGAGGCATTCTAGCATACACTTAAGCATGTAACCTTGGCTAAGTCACTTAAATCACCATATTTTTCCCAAGAGCAATAAAATATATTGCTTCCTGTGCTTATGAGTTTAGTCTAGAAGCTATTGAGGCTTTTCTGGTGTGTAAGTACCGCTTTTACAGATATGGAAACCAACTCTTGCTTGAGTTGTCTAAAGGTTTTTGTGGTGTAAACAAAGAAATGTCAGGGAGAAATGGCTGAAGTCACATTCCTAAACATGTATTTCTATAGCACCAATGAGAAAACCAGAACTGTTTCGTGCCAGAAAACAAACTCCTTGAATTGTCCTCATTAAAAGGAAGGTATAATCCAAGACATGTTATATGGTTATTCTCTATCTCCAACATCAATTTTCCCTTAATTTTATTTTCCCTGCATTACGACTGATTTTCCCCTATCCAAATCCCGACTGAAAATAAGCATCAGGAAAGCAGAGGAGCCGAACCATCTGTCTGCAGAAAAAGAGATACCTAGAGGTGCTTGTCATATGCTTCCTTATGTTGTTGCATCCCAAATCACTGTGCTGTTTCCCCAGAGGCACAGAAACAGGAGAGGTAACACAACTCCTGCCTGCATGGGCAGAAGGAAACACTCCAGGCCAAGGACCCCCTGCTCAGTAACATTCCAGGTCTCTTATAACAGCTAAACCAGAAAAAGAGGATCATATTTACCTCAACCAGGGTGCACTGGCAAGTCAGGAATATTCTAGCAGTAGCAAAGCCAGGCAACGGGATACAAAACTAGTATCAAGAGAAACCGAGATGACGCTATTTGCTTTTTTTCTCCCCCCAGCTCCAGAAGTGCCAAAGAACAATCCAGTATCGCTGGGTGATTCAGCAGATTAAAACCTCCCCACAACTCCACAAACAGGTGGAGTTTCAGGAAGCCAGGTACATCTGTCAAAGCACAACGTGCTCATCTTGGTGAAGGATCTGGAATTCTCCTCTCACACAGGAAGACAAACTCACTGTATTTTATAACAATTTCCTAGGGACACAGTGGCTGTATCAGTACTTTATTAATCAGTAGTAGCTACAGAGTCCTTCAGCTGAAGGATTTTGTCACTCTTCTCCACACAGAACCATCTTCCTTGATTTTTGCTCACTGACTCTGCATTCAGACAGTTTTTATGTGCCACACACAAGTAAAGATCAGTTTTACATTAAGAAGACATTGACAGGTAGCCACCCACCAAAGCACAGATAGTATTATCGAATGGAAGTATAACCAAATTAGCATGATTTATTTCAAAATTATGAGCTTCTCTTTACTGATAGTCCACAGTTCATCAGTTTCTAAAACAAATCGGCAGATGTGAACATTGCCAAGCTTAGCAGTAGAGGAAATTTCAGTGGAAATTCAGTTTTAGATCTATTCTTTAGGCACAGTACTAGAGACCCAAGTGTGGATTCATCCCATCTGATTTTAGCACCTGCTCAGGTGAAGATCTAAGTGAAGATCTTGCTACCCTACAGTCCTTCTACACACAGCTGGAGAGAGACCTCACAGTGGTAGCACAAAGTAGATTTTGGAACTGTCTTTTTCCGTGAACGAGTTGGATAGAGAATGAATCTTGGGCAACATGGCATTTCTCAGCATTTCTTTGGATCCTAAAATTAGACAAAATTGGTAAAATAAATTTTAAAATAGGTAATATTGGAGGGCTTTGGCCCATTTTTCCATAGAAAATGTATTAGAAACCAAATCCAGTGTGAAACTTGAAGCAGAGCACAAAGGAGGACAGTTGAAATGGAAGAGTGATTCTCTTCAGTTTTTCTACTACTGAATCATGTTCATTAACAACTTTCTGATCAGTTGCTTGAGAATCCTGATATTCTTTTTATAAAGTAGAGAAGAAAAACAGCTAAAGGGAATTCTACATCAGTGCTTGACTTAATTTTCTTCATTTTTTTAGCAAAAAGGCATAGAAATGCTTTATTTAGAATCTAAAAAATTATTTTATGTCTTTCTGTTGACAACTGGAGGCAGGTGGAAAAAAAACAGCAGGACAAAAAGCTCCCTGGAGATATTTCACGTTTGCTGACTCACTACATCATCACATATGACACTGAATTATTAGTTTCAGCAAACACTGAAATAGCACAAGAAAGCTTCCTTGCTCTTTTATCTTCACCATTGTTATGGACTTAAAAAACTCACACAAAAAGTTTCAGATAAAACCTACAAATATTGAAAAATCACAATTTAGAACTCTATTTATTGTACAGAATGCTTCTTTAATCATACTGATGTGGAAGACTGAGACTACAGTTTACTCGACCGCAGAGGACAATTTGGATAGAAAATATGATGTCCTGATCTAATGTCCTGATGTCCTAATGTCCTGATGTCCTGATCTAAATCCTGAGAGGACTTTAAGAATGTTTTGCAAAGTACATTTTTGTGTTTTCTTCATCTTCGTCATATTCTTAAAGACACTGTAGCTTGACTTGCATTGTCTGAGAGGCCAACACAGTACAGCACATTTTTCAGTCTTGTCTTATTTCCAAGCTATTTATTTTCAACTTCCTTTTAAAAATACAATCCTCAGTTATTATCAAAGTTACTCTCAGGAAACTATGTAAAATATCAGCTACCTAGGGTCTCAAAAAAAGCCAAGCAGCTGGCCCTGTATTCATCACAGGCACTTTACAATACAACTGTCATATACATGATTTCCCATCATAAACTTCTATACTCTGCTACTTGTATGGACTTATATGATTCCTTTGGCCTCGACCTTAGCTATAAATTTTTAAAGCTGTGCGGGATTGTTCCGTATTGCAGAAACAGTGGAAGGCAAGTGTCCAGGTTGTATTATGACTTTCATGACCTCCTGACTAGGGATCGAAATGTAATCTTTTACCAAAAAATCCAGCCAAAACGACCCCATACTCAGTTGTATGTAGGAAGTCAGTAGGTTTATATAACCTGTTCTGATGAAATCAATAAATAGAATTATAATACTTTATATTAATGTAGATACTGATTTTTTTTTTGAAAATAAAATTATTATGTCCTGGTTAATGCTAAAAGCATTAAATAATTAGTACCAAACTGGAATTTACTCATCTATTTTGAGAATAAAGCTATTCTAATTCTTACTTCTAGGCTTGTATATCTGACTTTCCTCCCACTAAAGACAATGAAATAATTCTCATTTACCTAAATTTTGCCAGGATTAGCGTGCTTTTCTACGAGCTTTGCTTTCATATGCTCTGATGTCAGTACCTTAAAATGCTGTATTAATTACTTAAAATGCAAGAGAAAAAGTGAAGACAAAAAACAGATGAAATGAATAGATCATGATGTTAATTGATGTTATAAATTGAAAGGAAGGGATAGAGAATGATAAGGAATATATATGTTACAATTTAATAATAATTGGGATGGATTTATTTTTAAATCATTTTAAAATTTACTGTGCTCATCTCTGTTGCTGCCTTCTTTTTCTATTCTTCCCATATCCATTGAAAGATTTAAACACCTTACTTGTTAGTAATAAGCATTGATTCAGCATCTCTCATGAAATGATGCATGATTTTACTCCATCACAGATAATTTCAGAAACATTTTGCTGCCTGCTTTTATCTGCACTCTACTTGTGGAGAGGATTTGAAAAGGTTTGCGTAGTTGCCTGCTCTGCAGTAATGTGAGGATTTTGTTATCCAGCTGAGCTACCATCACTGATTCAGATAGCTTGGATTCCTTCCTTCTGGAGCCAAAATCTCACAAAACCTCTTGCTGAAATACAAAGGTGCAGGAGAGAAAGGGCAAATGAATCACCGAGCCTTTCAAGAGTCTATTTATATTCCTCCTGGAATGTGGCAATTAGTGCTTCTCTCAGCCCCATCTGATCACCTTGTTGTCCTCTGTTTGTGCACCCATTTAAAGAGTCTTTTAAACAGAGATCTTCATCTGCTTCTGATATCAGATCCAAACCAGCTTCCAGAGAAAGGCAGCAGAACTTTTCCTGACTTTAACATAAACCAAGAATTGTATCGTCAGCAAGCTGCCCCTATTCGTACATATGTACAAGCACATCCAGAGCACACCATTACAACTCAGGACACATTTTTTACGCCCAGATATGAGACATTATGTTCACTGCATGTGCAGCAGTGTGCTGCTTGTCTACCAGCTTGCGTCTGCGGGAGAGACGCTTGGATTCGCATATTCGCACTCTTTGGTAGTTTTTCTTTTGTTACTTCAAGGAAACAGAAAGCATAGTGCAATACAGACTGTACTGAAATTCATGTGAAATAATTTTCTCTTCCTGTTCTCTGTTCTCAGTCTTTTTCCAGGCCTCCACACCCCAACACCCACCCAACAATGGTAAGATTAATGCCAAATAATTGACAGAGGCATTTGAATGTGGAGATGGAGCTGGTTATCAGTGAGGCAATCACAGTGAATTAAATTTACCAAGTACTCTGCTTGCTTATCAGATCTCCAGGGCAATGCTTTTGCAGTCGTCATGTGCAGTGTGTCACTCAACAGAGTCTGGATCTCATCCGGGGCTGCCGGCTGCTCCCAGGGGAGGTGATGCGAAGGGACAGTCAAGAGTCAACTTAGCCTTTTCCCCGTCTGTGGTCAATCATCTCCTTTGACCCCAGTGAAACACTGGCCATGATGCAGCATGTTAGGAGGCCATGGACCAAAGCCATCATAGCCTGGCTGGCCTTTTCTTGGCCTTTAGCAGTTTCATAATTAACATTTCCAGATGGGGAAGGAGAGCAATGGGTTTTCACCAGATTTGCATCTGTGATGACCAGTGGGGTAATTGTCATGATTTCCCCCTGCCAGTGTCCTGTTGCTTCCCTGGGATGAGGGTCTTACCCTTCTAAAAGAATATCAGCCCTTGAAAGGGATGTCACCCCTTGTCAGGAGCATCAGCATCCTGAGGGGGGATATCAGTCCCTGGATGGGGTGTCTGGAAGAGATGTAAGTTCTAGAGGAGGTCTCAGATACCTAGAAGGGGTATCAGTCCCCAGCAGGGGTATCAGACCCTGGCAGGGTTGTCAGTCCCTGGAGGAGGTATCAGTCCCTAGCAGGGGTACCAGCCCCTGGCACGGTACCAGGCGCGCAGGGTGCCGGGCCTCGGCAGGGGTATTGGTCTGCCTGGGGACAGCCGCGAGCGATCCATGCAAATTGCAGCTCGAGCACAATCAATAGATGTGACAAGCAGCCAGCGCTGGCAACCGGGGACATAATGAAGGTGTGACTGTGTAAACGGCTAACAGATAACAATGCTATAGGAAATTATAGGGCAGCGCGGTATTGAATAAGTGCAGTGCAAAATGAGCTGCGGCTTGCGGGTCATGCTTCCCCGCTGCTGAAGTGTCTCCTGCTCTTGTCCTTTGTAATTGTAAGTGGCAGCAGCGACGGGCTGGATGCGACGGGGGCATGTGTTCAGCCCTCATTTGTTCTGCATTATAATGTGGTTCTCCTGCTAGCAGCGATCCGGCAGTGTGAGTGCCCACCTCCCAAGTGGACCGAGACACCAGTGAGCACACCGACACACTGGGTACGTAAGAATTAGAAAGGCTCTCGTTAAAACAGGGCTGTCGCTAAAACCACGCTAAACATCTGAGCTGGTCTCCTAAGGAATGGGAAGAAATCTCTGTGTTTTGTTTCAAAAGAATGACATTTCCTTCACAAAGAAACACAGGAGCCTGAAGGCTTTTTGTTCAGAAAGCAAAAGATCATATGTAGAAAATAATTAAAAAAAAAAGATTTTTTTAAGTTTGAAGAAAAATTTATAAGACATAAAATATATGTTTTTTAACTTAGGACACAGAAGGCTTTTGATTACACGCAATTTTAATATAGCAAATTCTCTAGATGATATTATTCCTTTTACTTATCCCTTAATAGTCAGCAGACGGGAGGAAGAATGGATAAAATGTATTCATTGATTTTTAATTTCATTTCCAAGTCCGGTGATATGAAGTACTTTTCTGTAATTTTGCTCTGACATTTGATTCAAACACAGTGCTTGTTTTCTGAAACCTCAAGTCTTCAAGGCTCTTTGTTCTGATTCCCATTTAAAGGTTTACAGATTAAGTCTAACATTTGAACCTAATCAAAATGAAGGAGGTAACTCAAAGCTCTCTGTTGGCTTTGCTGATATTTCACTATCCCTGATCAATACTTTCTGCTATTTATGATCACTCCATCTGTCTCTTCCCCCTGTTCACAATGCCAGGCACTTTCATTTACGTTTTTCTTCACCTTAGCCCCGAGAATGCCTATTTGTCTGGTTAAGGTAAAACCTACACTAAAGAGAACACTTGCTCAATTTCTTTACTAATGTGCTATAAAAGTAGATCAGCATTTATTCTGTTGCCATGTTTTCATTCACTTAATGTGACTGCCTGCTTCCACTTTGTAAAGAACTATTTTGTTTCCTTGCAAATGCACCTGTTTACAAATGAAAACAATTCAAAGCAAACAAATTCAAGCTTCTTACATTTTTTTTTCTTTTAAATACAGTGAAAAAAAAATCATGCCCTTTTCGTTCTGGTTTCTTGAGGCCGGACAGCTTTCAGATGGACTGAGTGGAAGTGCTTCCTGACACTTAAAGCTCTGAGGAGCCCAGGTTTGCATCCCTCAGTATTAAGCAAAATGCCACAAAAGCTCCGTTTTTGGCAGAGGCCCAAATTTGAGGACACAGGAAGGTGCCCTAGTGGTCAAGCCTACCAGCAAGGGATTTGGTGCCTGTGAAATCTGAATTTACTTTTTTGCTGCTGATGTGCTAACGTGTGAGGAGGCAACAAGGAAGCCCCTCGGCTGCCCGTGCGCCTCTGCAGGGTGAGTGTGGAGGAAGACCACGCAGAGCCTTCGCCTGCCTCCTGCCACATCTCGACGGGAGGAGGGTGCTCCTAGGGCTCCACTGGGCCTTGCTAGATGCACCCAGGGGCAGGATCCCTCTCCGCGTGCGCTGGACTCTGGGGTAAAGAAACCGAGGAGCTAATCCTGGGTCTGGCCTATCTCTCCGGTACATCGCTGTGCGGGCAGGGCGGCTCACGGCGCTGCACAGGAGTGTAAAGAAAGATGGTATCAGCCTCTATCTGCCCATGCCAGAAGCAGGCAATACCAGAAAAGCCGGCCTTGTCCAATTTCCAGTTCAGCTTTGCCGGCTCAAGAAGTGCAGATAGTTCGGACATGCTTTAGATAAGGAGCTGAATATCTGGGCGTTCTCCTGAGCACAAGCTGTGTGCCACGCTTCATGCGGTTTACTAAATTGTGTCACTAAATTTTAACTCTTCCTGGTAATAGCCTTTTTTTCGCTTGAGTGTTTCTTCTGCCAACTACCCAGAGACCCTTTCAGCAAATGCACAAACATACACGCACAGCCACACGTGTGCGCACTCCAGCAGCATTAGCACCAAAACGTGCATATTTGCTGGGGAAGGTCAGGTTCTTCAAAACTTAGAAAGCCCCATGCTGAGTTCACTTTTAAATGTGGAGTAAGAAAACAGACTGTGGCTTCCTGCATTTGTAGAAACTCCCCACATACCTGTGCAGCACAAATGCACACAAACACCTAATTTTCATCTAGTTTTCCTCATGATTTCCACAGGGCTTTCTCCCTCACTCTTCCTGGCTGCCTCTGATGGTCTTCCATGAAGGAGTTCCTTGCTTCTACTCCAGTTTATCAAACAAGTTGAATTTCTTAGACATAACTTCATCATGTGTGTTGCAACTCGCTTGTGAAAAACTTTTCGGGGATTGTCCCTTTTTGAAGTATAACCCTTTGAAATACCAAGAGTCCTTTGAGATGGACCTGGAGGCCAAATGAAGTAATACTGCTTTCCTATCTGATGAGGAGTAGCTTAGCTGCTTATTTCTGGGGCAAATGCTTACAGTTCAAAATTCATTTTCTGTTTAACTTATTTCACAATTCCCTTTTACAATTCACTGTCAGGATCCACTGATCAAGATTCGGGAGGAACGCTCACAAATGAGTAATTTTAGGTATCTCATTTTATTTATTTATTTATTTTGATTGCTTTAGTGATAACACACCAGAGGCATTGGATGTTTGTTGCAATGTAAACTAGGGGAGCTCAACCTCTGAGCAGCGGGAGGAGATGGGGAAGGAAGGATGGAGACAGCTGACCTCAACCAGCTATTTTTCAGCAAATATTGCAAAGGACCTTTTGTCTCCATCCCATTTACAGTTAGATAATTATCACGCTTGTTATCTTGCTGTAGAACAAGACTTTTGTCTCAGCAAAGACAAAGCCTCCGTCATTGGCCTGTTTTCAGAAAGGGAAGGTGAGGGCAGCTGGGGTGAGGTAAGGAGAAGATGGCTCGGTCTTATGTGAGCAAGCAATGGCTCCTGCAAGGCTGGAGCACTTCCCAGGTGACTGTTTCTCACCTTGCTGCTCAGCGATGCTCCTAATGCTCCAGCAGTTGCTGGACCTGCAGGGCACACACTGCAGGACCTTTTTTGATGGTTTGGATGTCAGGAATGCAAATGGTTTATCTTTGCCATGAAGATCACAGTGAGTATTCAAACTCACTGACAATTTATTTCTCTGCAAAGAGGCTGTTTCTAATAGGCAATTTCTTGACTGAGAATGGCTTTTTATTGCCCTGATCTTCCTGAACCTGAGCTACAGTGTATTCCAAATAGCATATTCAGCAGGAGTGGGAGGCAGAGGTTTGCATGGTTCATGATTTGTTTTTTGGGGGTAGATACTAGGGGGTACACTTAAAGCAGTCATGGGGAGCCTCTTTTCCTTGTTGCTGCCTTATACATTATTATGTACATACCCTAGAAACAAATCAACAGGAATAATTTTATTAAACCAAATTATATAAATGTAGGTTTTCCTTTCCTAGGCCTGTTTCTCTTCCCAGTGTAAAAGTCTGATTTTCCCCTCAGATATGCAGCGCTGCCTCATTCCATATCTGTCGTTTTCTCTTACACCTTTTCAATCAAAATATTCAAGGATGACGGGACCGAAGACTTGCGCTCTAGGACCAAAGCTAGATGTTGTTAACTCTCAGTTGCTTACACCATGACGAGCTCGGGAGTTGCAGCTGCTGACCTTGCCACTAGCTCCCGCACAGTGTTCAGAGAAACATTTCCCCATGCTGATGCATTCTGTTTCCATGTCTGATTATGTGCTTGCTTTATACAAATCACACACTGACACAAATGTCTATGAGTCAGTCTTTTCCTTCAAGTATTACTCACATAAGATCAGTAACAAAATTCTGTTTTCTGTGTACTGCAAAGACTTGCTAAATTAATCACACTGAAAACTGGAAAGAAGAATTATGTCATTCCTCTTTAGAAAAATTAAAACTTTTGACATTTAAATGGCATATTTATGAAAATTCTTTGAGAAATACTGTCATCTATTTTCTGTCTATTAAAAATATGTTTTAGTGCAAAAACTGCTTTTATCTCCATCTCTACAAAAACATGGCCAACATCGATTCTATTTAACATTTTATCAACTGAACTAGAGAAGAGATATTACCTCCTTTAGCATCAGCCAAGGGTCTTGTAGCTAATGCTGACCTCTGTCAAATATAACACATCGTATAGGAAGGATTGACAATTATTGTTCTACTGTATTTCGCAAGACACCAGGGGTCAAAGCAATGGAATTGTTACGTTGCAGCAGAGCAATAATTCAAAGCTTGTTTACTTTTGCTGGGCAAAGCAACAAGGGTCAAAAATAGTTACAGTGTTAGAATATGGACAAAATGTTATGGATTTTGTAAACTGACTTACCATTTTCTGGTTATTTTATTTGTTTCCAGAGATTTCTTTTTTGTGTGTGTTTTTTTGACAGGTGTTCCAAATCAACCCACCACCATCCTGTGGAAGTATGATTATCCATTTAATCTCAAAGGTTCAGATCATTTTGAAGTTTTCTCTATCTTGCTGGAATGGAAGGGCAGGGGTCAAAGTAGAAAGGGAATTTTTTTCGCATTCCTCTTCAGCTTGCATTTTGATTTCTATTGCTTACTTTTAAGGTCATTTAAAATAAAAGTTATGCAAGATAGGCTGTCTGCAAAACCCATGATTGTATCTCCCTGTAGTGCATGGCTGTCTTAAGATTTCCTGTTTCTATCAAGAATGCTCAGCTTCATTCAAAGAGCACAAACCTATATTTTTGGCATTGAAAGTGCTGAGTTTGATACTTCATATATGAATGCATCTATGGTTCATTGCAGATGCACTATAAAAGGAAAAGTATAACTAACTAACTGCCTCTGTATAATCATCAGAAATGACAAACCCATTCCCATTAATGTTGAAGTCAATAGGGGTTTATTGCAAAACTTCAATATGAACAGGATTGAATATAATACTGAATATAGTATAATTTAAGGTATAATTCATAACACAAAGGGAAAATATGAAGAATATCAATGAGCTTGTCTAGGTCATCTCTTTTGCCTCCTATAAGATCATTTCCTGCGATATTTTGCCAGTATTTTTGATCAGTCAATCTGAGTTTCTTAGTATATTCACCCTGCTGCAAAAGCAGAAAATATTGTACTGAGCTATCTAAACAGGAGTACCATCTACTGGATTTAGAAAGAAATCTTTTTGACCTACTTAGCCCTGCCAGTTCATCTGCAAGTGTGTGTGTTTCTGTGCACTGCACTTTAAGAAAAAGTTGGGACCACAGAGGGAAAGAGTCCACAGGACAATTTTTAAAGTTATAAGAGATTCGGGGAAAGTGTGAAAGAACTGGAGGGTTTTTATGAATGAAGACAAACAATGAATCCACAGACTGCATTATGAATGGGCTCATGAACTGACATTGGATTGTTAAAGCTGAGTGCTATGTGGGATAGGAAAAAATGTCAGGGAGCAAATTAGATAACATTAAGAACTGGGTCAAATATCAGAAATTTAGAATAAGATTATCATTGTTGTTTTTCTGCTATGAACATTTATGTATCTATCTACAATGAATCAAAATCAGATGGCAAGCTGAGGGTTATTTTGCCAGAGTCCGCTATAAATCAGGACCCGTTCTTTCTGCGCACTGCAGTTGCTCTTTGGAAAAGAATATACAGGGAAAAATTATCTGATCTGTGTATTCAAGAATGAAATCATTCAGATATTTTGGACTTTTCTGAGAGGAATAAGTCGACAGCAGATGTTTTCCTTCTTCTGTTTATTTTTTTTTATAGTAGGTTAATAGTAAAATATGTACTAAAGAGCATTGTCCTCTTCAATTGCTCCAAGGAAGGCAAGAATCTTCAGGAAGAGTCAACAGCATTCAGGAATAGACTGTATAAAATTAAAATGGATTATGATCACAAATATGATCATAAAAAGAGAAGCAATTGACATAATTAAAGAAAATTATATTCTACCCGAAATTCCAGTCCTAAATCAGTATGTCTTTTCATGAGATTAGCAGGCCTTAAAGATACATGCAGCAGATTTTGCTGTAGCTCCTACTGTTGTTTGATCACTCTTCTTGTATGAGCAGTAATGTCATACCAAGCAGCCAAGGTTATGGCTCAGGATAAATCATTGTTTTTCTCCAGTAGGTGGTGATGCAGAAGGAAGGCTTGGCAAAAGCTGAGTATACAGATTATAGCTTATTCTGATTATCTCTAGACCTGCAAAGTTAAGGTCAAATGCTGCCTGGAAGCATCTGTAGAAGTCACTCAACCTGTGGAGAAAGGGAGAGGATTTCAATCTTCAGAGCAGCCACTTTATCACTTTTCATGGATATTATGCTCATAGAAGCACTTTTATAAAGCCTTTAAAATAAATCAAAAAATAAATGTAAGACCTGGAGGATGAAGTGGTTACAGACCAGCAGCAGAGCCATGATACTGCTGTGCAAATCTACAGAGTATTTTGAACTAATTACTATTCTGCATACACACGTTAGGTTTGCAGCCACACCTACAAAGGTACTTGTAGCTAAACTTCTCCTGCCCAAGGAATATGAAACCCATTAATCAAATTATTTCCTGTTCCCCAAATCTGCCTCAAATCCTTGATCATTAATATTCAGTTGTGGTTTAATTATAGTATGCACTGCAGATGTTGCAATATGTCTTTAAAGGACATTCCACATTCAAAGTTGATAAGGAAAGAATCCAAATGCTAGTGACTACCTAAACACAGCTATCTAAAGTGACTGCATAAAATCCTGAAAATTGTCCATACACCCCCTTTTTTCTACAAACAGGTTGGACAGCAGAAAGAAATACCTAAGGCTTTTTTTTCTGTTATCTGATTATGGTCAAATTCTGCCTTCAAGGACCAGGGGCTATCAGTAACTTTGCTGCTCTGAGACTCTTTGTGGAACATGAAGGAGACTCCTAGAAAAGCAAAGTTATGCCAAGGCTTGAAAGTTTGTCATTGACAAAGGCAAACATTGACATAAGGCAAAATGAAACCTAGAAGTACTAAAAGTTAAATTTTTTTTTTAGCTGTTGAAAAACATCATCGAAACTGTTAATGAAAAAGCTTCTCTCTCAATTTGTTTCATCTTTGATAATATAGAAGAAAATATTTTTCAATGTTTACATAAAAATAGATTTTCTTTTGTATTCAATTTCAAAAGCATGATCACTGTATATATATTTTAATTAACATTAATTTTATTCACCATCAGCTGCATCTTAATAGATGATGGGGAAGATTTCTCTTTTTTTATTCTTCTTGCAGCTCACCATTTAGAAGATATAACATGAGTATTTATTGATAAACTAATAGAATGCGTGATGAAATGGCTCTAGCGTTAAGCTGTTAGACATTGACCAACAAATTAATGTTTTAAAATATGTACAAACTGTGGCACAATTTGTGTTTATTGAGCTGTGTACATCCTTGCCAGATTAATCTGTCAGTAAATATTTTAACAGATATTTAAATTAATACAATTAAAGTAAAAAACAGTTAATCAAAAGATTGTTATATTTGGCTAGAAAAATGAAAAGAACAACAGCAGTTACCTTTATTAGATATAGCTTGCAGTATGTGCTATTAACCGAATGGGATTCAATCCAGAAAAAAACTTCTGTAGGGGGAGGTGGGGGGGTATGGGGGAAGGATATTCTTAGTCAAGTGAAGATTTTTCTTCAAAGCTTCATCAGATAAAGCCAGCCTGGCACAATTCTTTGTACATATTGCTTTTTATATTTCACTGTATTCCGTATACATCTCCAATATTGTTGGTTTAGACTATAAGCTCTTGGGGGCAGCAGCTTTTTACTGTGGGCCCCTGATTGCAGCTGAAGTGCTGGTAGTAAATAGCAGTGATAGAGCTTAATGCCAGACATCAGGACTTAGGCACCTCACCTGGAGATTCCAAGTATTCTTACTTTCCTGTAAAATGTTGGAGATTTAGTCCAAGAGCGACATCCTTCCCAGTGGCCTCCAAAGAGCCAGTCTCATGTATGACCTTGCTCTCAGGGGACTCAGAGAGGAGAACATATACTGCACACGTATGACACAAGAAGCTCAGCTGTGGTAGTGCATACTCTGGCATAAACAGCACCTCATTCCTCAGACATGTCAATCCACTGCAAATTTAAAAGAAAAATGTCCCTTTTGCCTTATTCTGATAATGCCTTTCCCTCTCCATTCACTCTACCGCTCTCTAGAAGAGCTGAGATGGGCTGCCCTCTTGCGTGGGTGCTGGCCTGGTCCTATGCAGCAGCTGTCTCACAAAGCCAGACAACAGGAGAGGCTTTTTCTATTCCACTCCCATCAGCTAGATAGCAGGACTGTTTGGGGCAAACACAGCCTTTTAGGTGTCAGCCTGGGGCAGATGTGCTTTTGGTCCACGGTGCAGCAATTCTTTTGAATCTCTCCTTAGTCCAAATGTGCAGGTCCCAATTTGTAAATGAGTTAAATGAAGTATGAATCCAGAGAGGGAGATTTTAATTCATGCTTTTGGAGCCACAATGAGATGCCTTCGCTGCTCTGTTCTGTGCCCTATTCAAAAGATACTTACTGAATAAATCTGAATAATGAATGAACAAGAAGAAGACTGTTATCTGGTCTGTAAGTACAAAGAGGCTAAGTTTGTCAAATGAATTATTCACTGTGAATTATTCACTTAGCTCCAACAACCTCTCCATAATCCATCTTCTTCTGTCCATCCCAAGTGCTATGAACACGGTCTATTCCTAGCTCATATTTCAGCCTTATTCTTTGGCTTACATATGAATTTAGAGATGCTGAATATAAACTTGGAGCACAGAATCACGATAGCACTAGGTATAAATGATTATTATATTTAAAACATATTTAATAGCTGAAAAAAACGCCAATTACAAATTGCCATAACAAAAGTGACAGCATCTTCAACATACATTAGATCCAGGCCCTGCAAATATATGCATATGTGCTTAACAAATAAGAACCTTGACAAAATCAATGGAAGAAGGTATATTGAAAGAATTAGTATACATTTGTAAAAGGAGGGCCCAAAGCAACTCATAGGTTAAAACACGAAAGCAGAAACATTTATGGGATTCCAGAAGTCAGCAAAATCTTTTATAGCTAAAGCTGTTTGTACTTTAACTGCTTTTCTGTTCCACATGCTCATCATGAACACCATTTAATAATTTTGCATTACTAAATCTCAACAGGTTAATTAATTTAAAATATCCAGATTTTGATACCGGTAGCAATGCTCAGCAATGCCTTGAACTCTGATGTTGCAGAGAATGAGAGTACGGATGACAGTCTAATTTTAATGCAAAGCCCTAATGTAAAATATTAAATATGTAGTATGTGGCCTATGACAACCCAGCTAAAATCGTATCTCAGAAAACCTGCCTCAGCTCACCTAGTTTTTGTGAGTCACAAAAAAAACCAAAACATTTTTAAGACTAGGGGCACAGTGTAGGTTTTCATTTTATCAAGTGAATTTAGAGAGATATTTAAAGCTAATACCTCTTTCTTTATGGCATATTTTGTTTTATGCTAAGCAGACTCCAAAAAGACCCTATTAATGAAGATGGTTTAATGCCTATGCATTATTATAATGCACTCCTTTGTTCTACACTTTCTCTGTGTGTCATAGACTAAGTCATTAATCAATGGGTGCTGAAAAATAATTGTCTAGTTCTTAACAATCTTCTATTGTTGAAACATTTGGAATTTTAAGATAAAGATGTACTGGCTGCTCTGAAAAAAAATGTGGTTTAAGATTACCCTTCATGGAACTGTGGGCTTATTGTTAGAAATGCAAAGCAGATGACCTGGTTTTAATGTGTTTTAGTGCACTGTTGTTCAATTGCCTATTCAAATTGTGCTCGAAAAGTAGACTTCATTAATGTCACAAAATAATGATTTTGTGTTTTACTTTATTGTACTAGCACATTAATTAAATGGAGAAGCATCATAGAATTACACAGATTTTAAAAATAGAAGTATAAAATCTTTTGGTAATAATAATAATGATAACTCTTAGTCCATTTAATACAATTTAGTAATTGTATTCTTTTTGTACTTCTATCCTGGATGACAGCTATAAATAAAGGGCGCACGGTGATTACAAATCCCCTGGGAATACATATCCGTAACAAATCCATTTCAATATCTAACCTATCCATCTGACAACCTTCATATAGACAGGGCAAACTTTGTGGAAGATGTTGTAAAGCTGCAGATTCCCCAAAACACAGCATATTGCCTTCACTTGTTAAAGGAATACTACAGAACAGGACATCAGTTAGCATTTTACCTGTGTGTTTCAGCTTTATCAGCTTGCTAATTTGGCTGTGAAGGCCAAAGGAGATGCTTGGAAAATACCAAATCTGAATTTCCTCTAGTTTACTTCAAGCTATATTAAACAGACTCAACATCTAAATAAAGGTAGTAAAAGCTCTTCTATCACAACTCTTCCTAGGAAGCCCAGCGACAGGTACAGTTGCTCGCCATACTGGAGGTGGACATGCAAATGTGACTCAGCTATGAGATACAGAGGGAAAAAAGGCATCCAGCATGCCAGAGCTGGTGGATAAAATGCTTAGAGATTCTGAGCCATCAGGGAATACTAGCCACATGGGGATCTGGACCACAAAGCTCTTGCACCAAAGTTTGGTCAGTGGAAAGTTTCTCATTAACTTAATGAGAATGGACAAAGTTTCTTTCACGTTGAGGTTACCCCTTCATTGTCATCTACAACAATAACAACAACAACAAAACTCATGGGAGCTTTGTGCAAAGTGCTGCTCCTTCACTGGACAAAATCTTATGTGATATCGCAGCTATGTGGTACTGACTAATCCATGAAGAAATAAAATAGCTAAGCATGCCGTGGGAGTAGCCCTCCACAGGAGGATGGCAGTAGATGACTTGAGTGTGCAAACCTAGGCTGATGGCAGAGATCCGTAGGGTGTAAACACCAGCGATCCGTCACTGACCGCTATGGGAATGCTGGCTCAGGGGGTGGAATTATGGCATCACAGACGGAACAAGGAGCATGTATATCACTTCCTAGGTGTGTTAGGAGGACAAAGGAGCCAATAATGTCTCTGTATAAAAGACAGTCACTCTGTCCTTATGGATGGGAATAGAAAAGGAGGAACAGGCTCTACTGCTCCAACACAGCCTCCCCAGTCAACACTAGCAATTATGGGCATTAGCTTCTCCCTCCCTTTGGTGGAGAAAGAACCCTGCTTTTGACTTGCCACGCACCACCGCAGATCACTCAGCAGTCATACAAAAATAATATCCGTTACTATATAACTGGGGTAAATGAATCAGGACCATAAAGACCTATGTTTGCATTTTCTGCTCCAATCATCCCAAGCAGAAAAGTGGCTGATGCTGCAGCACTGAATTAGGGTAAACCTGGATGCAACCACATTGTGTCTCTATTTGAGGACCAGTCCACCACCTAATGCTTCAGTGGTGTCTTTTACAACTCAAAGTCAAGAAGATGTTATAGTTCCAACCTCATGTACTGTACCCCACCCCATGTACCCTCTCATTAGCAGGGAGCTTAGAGCTACAGGCCTGACTGCAGTTGCTGTTAACTATTTTCTTCTGTCTGACAGTCATTGTGGGAGGTTATTTAGTTAGTAATGGTATGGGAAATGAAACAAGAGGAAACAAAGTTGGTGGAGGAAAGACGCAGAATATTAATGCTGTTTTTCAAAATACTCTCAGCCTGATGATAGCCAATTCTGGAAGTGGGCTGATTATTTACTCTCTCTAAAAGATATTTGCTTGACTTTTGTTTTCTTTTTCTTTTAGATACCATTTTGAGTGAAATACTAGCTTTTTTAAAATAAGTGATAAACTTTCACTGATCTTGATAGAGACAGAGCAGCTCTGCTCAAAAGTATCTCTTATTTATTTAATTAATGCTGACCACAGCTCTAATGAAATACCAAAGCCAGTGGCTGTGCAGATTACTGCAAACATGTTCAAAGCTAAAGAGTTGTGAATTACACACATGAAAAAAAATCAGATGATTTTGCTAACATTCTCAAATATTTGTTGCTTTTCTTTCTCCTACTGGCTATTTATTTTTCCATATTTAAATAGTGAACTCCTTGGAACAAGTAAAATACTTCTTTCAGGGCCTGGAAAATATATGACACAATGTGCATGTTATTGCAAATAAATATAGGAAGATGAGTCCTTCTGTTGACTTTTGTGTTTCCACTCTGTTTCTGTTGTGTTTCTGTCAGAAACACAAATGCTTTATTTATTTATTTATTTTGCATGTGCTAAATAAATAAATAAATGCTAGAGAATCCAACTGTATATATATTTTCACACCTAAGGTTAGACATCCAAACAAGTTAATAGATTGATTGTTAGCTATAATGAAGTAAAACTTGTGCCTAGTAAATAAAGGGGAAGACAGGAAACTGCCAGCTTAAAATTACTCTTCCTCCTAACCACCTTGAACTCCCAAGAAAAGGTCTTTCTCTGTGTCATAAATCATTGAAAGATGAAGAATAATTGTCTAGTTCTTAATTGTCTTCTATTGTTGAAACATTTGGAAATTTAAGATAAGATGTACTGTTGGTACTGAAAAAAAAATAGTTTAAGATTATCCTTTCTGAAAATGCGGGCTTATTGTTATAAATGTAAAGTAGGTGACCTAATGTTAATGTATTTTAGTGTTATTTTAGTACTGCCTATTCAAATTATGCTGGAAAATAGACTTCATTAGTGTCTCTAAATAATGATTTTGCATATTATTTTATTAAACTTAAACATTAATTAAATTTAGAAATACCTTGGATCTATACAACTTTTTAAAAAGGAATCTAACACATATTTTTGTAATAATAGAAGCAAATAGTTCTGAGCTCTTTCAAAGCTTATAAAGAATTCTATCTTCTTTTTACTTTTTTCATGGATGTGTGCCATAAACAAAAGGAATGCACTGTAAGTGATTACAACACAGCTAGGAATACACAGCTCTGTGTAATTCAGTTTTAATATTTTCATAGAACAAAGATAATAGCTTAACAGAGTTCAGTTTTATTTTTCCTTCTACTTCAGTGCTGTGACAAAAAGAACTTGAAATACAGAATTGCAACATAGGCAACTGAGGTCAGAGAGAACACTGTGCTTCCTAATTAGGCAAACCTATTTATTAAAAAAAAATATATAATATATTATTAAAATGCATTATTTTTTAAAAAAAGCAGTTAAATGATATTGCCATTGAAAAAATAAAGATCTTGATAGGCGATGAATTAGTTCTCCTCTGACCCCATGTATATGTACCTGGTTTCAACAGAGTTAGCAAGTCAGACATAATTCAAACCACACAAACTGTATTAGTTCTTAGAAGACTCAGCATAGCTCAGAACAGCATCTATGGAAGCAATTAATTCTTTCCACATATCAACTTTGATATGAAGAAAACTAGCTGAAATAAAACACGCACATAATAGAGGAGGTTCTGGTAAGAGCAAAGGGTTGTCTACAAAACCTTTTACCACTCATACATAATTCTTGACCTGTTCCCTCTGCAGAAGGGGGAAAAAGACCCTGCAGCTCTAATAGAAAAAAACTGTCACTATGAGAATGTAGAGTCCATTAATCAACCTGCCCTAACCCCTAAGGCTGGCATCTGGGAACAGGAGAGGAAAGTTGGCTATTGCGAAGGAGAACACTAACTCTCAGTCTTTCTTATTCCCAAATAATTAAATAGGTGAAAGTTGTGAGAATCTACACCCCTTCCTTATGCTTATAAATCACTATCGCAAGAAAGGCCCAGCCTGCTCAGGACTTTGGACAATCCATGTCAGCAGCAGCTCGAGCCTCAAATAAGACTTAGCACTGTTCAATGTTAGATTTTAAAACATTCTCCATGGATGCAGATATAATGATTTTCCAATTCATGTGTAAGGGAACATGAAGGTCTGGAAGAAATGAGATGCCTGAAATCATATCGTTAGTCTTTTATTGCTGAACTTCACAGCCTATTTTAGGAGACTCCGGTGTGAAACAAAACATGGCATGAAATTATGCCAACTCTGAGAACATGTGTATGGACTTGTGGTCTTGTTAAGTATATAGCCTAGTGGGATAAAGAAATATTTCCTATGGCAACAGGACTTTAGATTTAATCTTTCTTAGTCTATTTTCTCTCATAAACATTCTCTTTTCTTCACACATATACACATACACTCAAAAAAAGGTTGAACCAGGGTGTGCATTTTTCACCTCAGTTTTCTAATTTGCACACAATTTTTCAGATCTCACTTGTCATCTTGATTAAAAATCAAATCAGAAAAAATTGCAATTATGTGCAGCTATTTTCTAAACTACCTGGCAAAAGAAAAAAGTGATGCATTTTTAACAGTCCTCTGAAATGCGTACAGCCAGACTATTTTAGAAATAGGCTTTCAAAAGAATAGATTTGCCTCTCAAGCTGCCTATGAAAAAGCTGAATGAGATAAGACCTTCCTCCTTGTGTGCTCTGCATAAGTGGAGAAACAAAAGGGTGGAGGGAAAGGAAAAATGCAGTCTAAATCCCTCCAGAATTGCTGTTTGCTAACTCAAAATAGAGCACTGCTCTAATGTCTTTTTAGAATTATTGTTTGGGAGGAAGGGGAATACTACTTACATGATGTCCATACAACAAAATGATATCCTGTGTCATTTTTTTTCCTAAGCATGTAACATCATGCTATCAAAAAAGAAAAGAAAAGAAAAAAACTTCTAACAATATTTTTAAAATCTACCTACTACATTTTAATATGATTATTCACTGTTTCATTAACAGGAAAGAAAATTTATTATGAAAGAGAATTCATTATCATATTTATAAATTTACTCTTCCTGGTTGTCCAGTAACATTTGGGTTTCCCTAATTTGAATGATCTTCTATTTAAATGTAATCATATCCCTGTTGCAAACTCCTGTGTTGACCTTAATGTCATACAACTTTATCTGCTCAGTAAATTGCACCAATAGCCACATTGTATTTCCTTTTGGCACAGAAGCTTATCAGGAAAAGTCAGGAAGAGAAAAATTTACCATTCTTCAGAAAAGAAATTGAAGTAATAAAACAAAGATAGTATTATTAAAAGTCTAAGTTTGAATATAGTTATATTAGCAGCAGAAACCAGAGTTCTTTTTGAGTCCTTTAAACAGTATTGTATTAAAAAAGTTCCAAATTCTAGTTAGCCACCTAAGCTTTCCTCCTTGCTCTCTGTCCCTACTTTTATTCCCTTGGGGACCACAAGTTCAGAAACACAGGGATCTGCAAAATTCTAGTGCCTGGTATTATGAGTATCACATAGTGCCTTGAAGAAAAAAATTGTTATACACAGGAACAAATTAAAGTTGATGTCTATTTATTAAAGAAACCATTGCCCTCTCGCCAGGGGTATATACCTCAGCACTACTCTACTCAGGCACATGGCTGAAAGGAGAGATGGCAAGGTCAACAAATTAAATCTCAGTATATGACAATATATTTGCCATCCGTGTTTCAAGCGTTTTTATCCTCCTGTTCAAAAGAGATCAAAATGTTCTTATGGATTGCCTATACATAGCATGTTTAAGAAAGAAGGTCTGTCATGCAAAGAAGTTTTATGATGGCAAGGAAAGTTCTTCTTGGTATCATAATGTGATGAGCCAACAAATCCACCAATCCACACAGCTACTTAGGAATGTGACAGAGTATATAAAACAGGGCCATATTGCACTGTAAGATGTACTCCCGTAACAGGGATAAACAGGTCTTTTCTATCAATAATTTGTCCAGCACCTGCTACTCATGTTGCAATCAGAGCAGTCTGCTATATCTTACTGGAATGGCTAAACCTACTGAAAAAAATGGCAAAAATGGAGCAAAAATGCTCTTCAGCAATTGAGTCACCTAACTCGCACTGTGCCACCTGTACGTAGCAGAGTAAAAGAGCTGAGTAGCTTTTTGCAGTTGGGTTGGGACTGAAAAGGCTGGTGACATACTGAAAGAACTGTGAGGGATGAGTGAGGCTCGTGCTTTAAATAGGCTTAAGGAAAACAGGACTCAGCTCTGCTTGAGGTTCAGTGAGAATATAAGAGCAATTCAAACTGTGGGTTGAGCACATGTAAATTAGAGGCAGAGAGGCTATATTACAGAAGTTCATAATTTCAGGATTTGGAAGTACAACACAGGCAGCTTTTGACTGTTGCAGCTTATATTAGATCATACCTAGCTTTAATTTAGTTCAAGCACTGAATTTGCACATGTGACAGCAAAGAGCTCAGAGTAGATTCATAGCTGCTATATAGTAGAAAGCTTCTAGAGAAGAGTTCTGCCAAGACAGAGGAGATGATCTGTCTGCATGATTTGTCACACAGATTTATCCGTAATGCTCCTTCAATCCCAGGTAGAAAGCATTCCACCACTACTTCAACTTCTAAGAATTCTGGGTTTCCTAGCTGTCAGATGCTGTGCTACAACCAGCACAAGTCCTCTCTGTGCAAAAGCAAAACTTTTGGAAATCTTGACTGGCAGAGGCAGTTCCTCTCTATGTACAGCATCTTTTCTGAAGTGTCATTGTCCACCCCCCTCCCTCACCTTTTTTTTTTAATGCCTTCTGGAGATAACTGGCTTTTGACATCAGTAAAGTGCCTGTCAGGGAATAGCTTTAGGGTAATGTAGCGGTAGGAATATTATTTTCTCGGAGGTGCACAACCAGCACCATACTGAACGGAGAAAAGAAAATTAGGGTTGAAGGATGTCAGCATGCGTGAGCTCACCTATGGATCGAGACAAGAAAATGTTGCTGAATCAGCACAATGTGCCTTTCCATCCAATGTTACTAACTCCAATGGCTCCCTCATTAAGGCATACATTTTAAACCAGGAATCCTGAGTTTTCAGTGCTAAATATACAGCCCTCTCCCAAGATTTAATGATTTTGTGAATCTGTAAACACAATGCAAGATATAAATTATTTGCTACAAAAAATAAGTAACTGTAACCAGGCACCATTCTTCAGTGCGTGAAATATACACATAAACTTATGCATAGAGCAGGATATAACTACTGGTGAATGTTGACTTTTTAATAGATGACCTTTGTAATCCAACAGAGAAGCTATGTCCTGGATATTAAATTCATACTGCACCTAATTTCACCCAGAGTCTCAGTTCCAGAGTTCAATATTTTTCATTTAGTTCAAGTTTTCATGGTTTGTTTGTACAACGCTAGAAAGCCATTTAAGATATTCTTCATGCTACAGTTCTTGTTTTGGTATTCATGAAAAACTTTTTTTCCAAACAAATAACAAACCCCAAAATCCTAATCTGCTTTTTGCCCCTTAGGGTGTGAAGAGGAAGGACTCTAAAGAGAAGGATTTGCAACGCAGAAAAGTCCACATCTGCAGAAGCACATAAAGAGAAGGCAGAAAATATCCTTCATTAAGTCGGGGCAAATCTGTTTTATATTCTAGCTATTTACATAGAGCAGGATTATACTTCAGCCCTAAACAGATGATAAAGTAATGCTAAGCAAAGTATATATTATCTTCTTAAATATAATCTTATAATCAGATGTAGCAACATCTTAAACAAATACGTTCCTCAATAGGTGATGTTATACCCTGCAAAGTAGGGGGATCATTTCACAGAAATTCGATACACTCTTATGGCTTTTATCATCTTTCTAAGACATGCCATTGTTTGGGCATTAAAAGACTATTAAGTTCAAAGTTGCAAAATGCAGTTTGTAGCCTGCTTTGGTGTTTGTTATGTTTCTACATATTTCAGTTTCGAATTCCTTGTGTGGGATTAGAAAAAGAGAATGAACGAGACCCAATAATAGAGCATAACATAATTTCCTTCTCCATATCAGGGTATTACATATTTCTTTCTCTTACAAACAGTTAGTCTTTTTGAGGTTAAGTTGAGCCTAAAGAAATCAAGGTGAATCATGGTTAACCAAACATGTAAGGAAACTATATTTTCCAAATAAAAACGGAGAACACTTTTGAGGCGCTCTTTCTTGGATGTGAAACACTCTTGCAATTCAAGAAAGTATAATTTATATGAAATGTATTGTCATCAAAACTGCCATCTTTGACTCAGTGGCATCATGGACATATTTTCAGAGCAGATTTATATAAGTTATGTGTCTTTGGTAGGTTTATAATGAAACACTGAATGACTGATTCACAGCAATATTTTGACAATGTCTACTCACTTCTTACTTTTCATGCCAAGTGCTCTTCATCCAACTGATACTTTCCACAAGTCTTTCTCTTCTCATTGCTCATAAAGCAAATTTACTACATTGATGTATCTTATAAATGTTTGTGCCAAAATATATATTTCAACTGATTAAATGAGAAAACCTGTACCTTTGAAGCTTTTAAAAAGAAAGTCACAGAATTAAAAATATAAGTAATATATGAATATAATACAAAAAATATGAAATTCCTTTGAGGAACATCTCAAAATATTGGTATTTTATGTGTAAGACTCTGAGGCTTTATGGTTAAAGTATGCAACTGATGAAATACCAAAGTTCCTTGATATGTTCCATTTGAGATTGCCTATGGAAACTTCAGCTATTCTGTAAAGAAAAAAAAAAAAGAAAACAAACAGACCTTACAAATTTTTTTAGACCATGGTCTAGATAACACTGTTCCATTACTACTCATTCCTGGAATGAGAAAAAGTCTGTTTTCTGAAGTGTACATTTTTTTTAGTCACTGAATCAGATTTGTCACTTCTTTCTAATATAGTGGTTTTATGATAAAGTTGCCATTTTTGTATTTGCTCAATTTGCATAAAAATAAGAACAATCTTCCTTCAGGTCAACACTAAAATATATTGCCTTAATATCATGCTGACTAGCACATTTAAGGTGTTTTAAACAGAAAGGCTAATAACCATATTTTATTTTGAAATTAGTCTAATCTACTACACTCCTATTGTGATTTGATATTAAAATGATAATCTGTATGTTATCTACATAGGTAATCAGTGATTTATTCCCATATAGGTGAGATGGTAATGATGATTTCTCTTGGCAGTTGAATTTCTAGTTCCCATATATGCCTTCCATACTCCAGAAAACAGGGTCAATTCTTTCTCAGTTTGCATTGCTCAGTCCCACTCATCTTGAAAGTTTTATGCATCACAAGTATTATGGAAGGATTTGTACTGAAGAATTAATTTGCCTCTAACTCATTTCTGTTTTAACTAGCCTTTCCCCCTTTTTTACTTTTCACAAGTTTTCTGCTTCCTTGATTCCCAAGGGTAAAAAACCCTTGCGATGGATGTTGAAACCACTCAGTTATTGCTCCACTCCTCAACAATGACTGCCTTTGCGCCATAAAAAAAATAAAATATGCCCGATGAGAACAGTGTGCAGCAGGACTTCCAGGCAAATTTAGCCTCAGGCCCCAAAGGTTATAATGGGCTGCAAAAGCCACCCTGATCAAATTGCTGTAAACTCTTCCACATAAACCCTTAAAAACTGCATGCATCAAAATATTATGAAAACCAATCACCAATTATCTCAGGAAACTCTTTAATTGTATTTTGATGATCTGAATCTCAGAGTTTTTTGTCTCTAACTTTCTCTCAAACTGTGTCTGAAAAAACGATTTTAAGAATACGTAATAGATTTGTCATTTTATCATGTGTCTGTAATTGCTGGAACTCTTAAGCCAACATTATCATTTTTGAGATCTATTATTAGTTCTTCCAACCTGCAGTGTCAGGTATGTACACGTTTTTAAAGCTGCGCTTTGCATCTGTTAAGAAAAAGATGAATGTATAGGAGAGGCCTTAGCTAGAACCATGAAGCAGCTATGTGGACTTACAATCGTACAGACAGCTCTAAGAGTTGAAAGTAATGGGATAGCACAGGATAAAGCATGGAGCTTGACACCAAGCCAAGCAGTGCTCGGATACCGAGATGTACAAACACCTCTGCTTTCAGATCACTGTCATCATTCTAGGTTAGATTCTGGGAGCTACTTTGCATTCTTTTTTTAATCTGAACATTAGTAATAATTTATAAGAACAAAACACAAATTTTCTCACCAATACATAGTAGCTCTTACCTACTTTTAAGTTTTGGGAAAAAATGCTACAGAAGATACTTGTGCATGTCAATATTGATTCATGTATTCTTATAGTTAATAGAGTTTTCTCGTGAATAGAGTTTTCTTAAAATTAAGGTACATGCATAACATTAGAAAATTTTAACTCATGTATATTGATAAAAAAAACTCCACTGATTTAAAATTAGAAGGCAACACAAGCTTTCTATAGAGAAAAATTGTAATTAAGACCTCTATTTTGCTAACACTTACAATCTGGTTTAATTTTAAACATGCAGCTCTCCCATTAATGTCAGCGGGATTACTCTCATGCCTAAAGATATGCAGATGCTTAAGTGTTTGCAGGACTGGCTATTTAGCTAGTAGTTAGCAGTTAATTGATTCCATCAACTAATTAATAAAGAAGGCAATATTGCATTCCCTATTTCCAAATCCAATCATGAAAGTTGCTCTGTTAAAGGATTAATGAGATTCATCCTGCCAATTCCATATGCTTATCCCTGTTCCAGGGCAATGGCTTCTTTTCAGTTGAAGCTGTGTCAGAGGTAGATTTTAGAATCACAAAAGTTGGAAATGGAAAAGTGTATGCATAAAGCGAAGAGGAGAAAAGAGAAGAAAATCTTACATTTTTTGCAGTGCAGAAATAATCAGTTTTACATTAAGGGAAAAGATATTTAAATAGAAGAGCATCAATGAAAATATAAACAAGAGATTTTACCATGCAGAAAAGACCTTTAAGACCTATTTTCAATGACTCTATAGGACCTATATGCACAGGGCATCTGCAATTTGGGTTAAGTGTCTAATTCTTTATCAAACTGTACTAACCTGTTTTCCTGTCAGTATCTTCTGGCTATGAATTCTGCAGCTTATAGCTGTGCTCATTTCTCATCCACTTTAAATTTGCAGAGGATTAATTTAATTGACTGTTTCTTTAGCCTTATGATATAGGAAAGGATAAAAAGCAATCTGTAGCTGCCAAGTGATCATTGCAACAGAAAATACACATGTGCTCACAGAAGCATATATATGGTAAACACATAAGTATATTCATCCTGTTAAGGAGAGATTTTTGAATCAAGGGCTCTCTTCATACAGTATTTTCTTTCCCCATGTCACTCTGCACAGTTTGCTCCACCTGTGCTGCTCGCTTGCGGAAGGGTGTATTGCTTAGCTGATGCTTTCCAAACTGCAGAGCTCAGTAACAGTGAGTAGCATCAGTCCTTATACTTTGAAGGTGCACATGGAGCCTGACTTTACTCCCTGTATAAAGTTCTGATTTGCATATATTCACATCTCAAAAACTAGAAGAGCTAATTATTTAAAAATTAGGCAGTGCTTTCGTCAGTCAGTCGGTAGCTTAAGAAGTGCGATGTTTCTGAAATATGTTCATTTGTCTAGACTACATCAAAGGCATAAAACCAATTTTTTTTAAAGTCTGATGTGTGTGACAATTGCATATTGCTCCTCAGATTCTCTTTTCAGATTGTAAATTGCTCAGTGGTTCAAAAGAAAGATTTAAAAAACAACTGAAGTATAAAGGGATAAATTAAGATTCTGTGTAAAGATTCCCAGTACAGTTAACAGGTTTTGAAAAGGCATACATTTCAAATGACTTGCTAAACATTCTGTCTGCCAAAAGTAATAAAATGATAATTTGCAGTGGTAAAATCTCTTTTATCAAAGAATCACAGACTGTGCTATATAACTGGCAGTAAACTTATTTTGACTAGGAGGAAATTAAGATACAAAGAGGTTTAGGCCCAAATATCTGTCTCTATCACCAACAAGGTGTTGTTCCATGCCAGGACAGAAGAGATAGGCACAGGATCCCTTTCATCCCTTCAGGAGATGATAAACTTCCCCTTCCCTCTGTTATTTTGTGTTGACTGTCAAAAAGATATTCTCCTTTCAGTGTAGATGATCTTTAGGCTTGTGTGTCAACTGCAGAAAAGCAAAAAAAAGTTCTCTCAAATTTCAGTGTGTCAGTGCTCTTTGCTTGAACCAAAAAATCTATGCATACCATCACTTCTAGAAAGAAAAAAAGGGAAAATCAAAATTTCACCTGGTTCTACAGTTTCCATTGCCTCACTGAAATGGAGAAAGGTCTCAGGACGGTGCAGTCACAGCAGTAGGCATTGCTCCACAGGCATGGGGTTCAAGTCCGTAGGGACCCGATGTATGAAATTTGCAGAACAAAGAATGTGACACCGGGGGTGCCAGTTAGAAAATCAGCAGGTATTTGCATACTGAGTGACATATGTTTCCCACCAACTGACACCACGCAATGGGAGGATGGAGCACCAAAGCCAGGCCGTTAGCCAGAGGATGCTTCTCCAGGATGAGCAAGGCCAGCTCCCTCAGTCTCCCTGCAGGGGACAAGGGCTCCTACCTCCAAGCTCCTGAGGGCCCCTCTCGAACTCCAGTTGGCCATTGGCTTTCCTGCCCCCAAACAGGTCACAGCGTTTGGAAAGTTCTGCTATCTACTGAAATTAAAAATATATACATATTTCTTTCCCCTTCGATTGTCCGAAGTACTGAAAAGGAAAGACTTACATTTTTATTAACAAAAGATAGGTTTCTTCTGATGAAATTTTGCCTGAAACAAATTCAAAACTGGTCTTGCTTTTGGAAACATTTTCAGATGAAAGTGTCCATACAAAATATAAGTATCAGAAATTGTAAGTATCACCAAGTAGGAATTAATTTGAACCAAATTACTTTTCCAAGAAGTCTGGGTTCAGACTCAGGGCTCAGAGTACAACATTGCAATTGACAGCTCTGTCTTAAAACATCTGAACAAAACCTTGGAATCAGGCAACTTTTCTCTTCAGATTCAAGCTTCATCACTTCTAAGTAGAGAGTTGTAAATACTTGATGGAACAAGCTAAAAGAAAATAACTTAAATCTGGAAACTGCAAGATTACTGGTGTCACTGACCTTTAGTACTTGTGCTAATCATTTCTATTCATTGTAAGCTCATTTTGAAAAGAAGAAGAGGGATCAGAGGCTAATTAATTTTCAAGTACCACCTTTCATAAGTAGTGCAATGCACAACCTTACCTGACTTGATAAAAGTGTAAATATCTTTTAAAGAATCACTTGTCTAAAGTATGAAGTTTCATTTGTCAGCTAACTAATTGTACCAAACAGATGCTCTGATATACTTCACATCTCTCTCACCCTACAAACTCAAATTAAAACTCACTGCAGGACTGTTTTCTTTCTACAGACTCCTAAGGCCAATTTAAGTACCATTGCAGTCTGTCTACCACCTTCAAGTATCGCCTATTATTCTTTGGAGTATCTTAGTGCCTAATGAGAGGGAGATGGTTGGTTGAGGTCTGTAGAATGAGGAAAAGGCAGTCATGATTTCAATGAACTTAAAATCTAAACAAGGCAAGCTGAAAAGATGGGAAGAAAGAGACAGCAGAGAAATGGCTGGCATGAGATCACACAGAAGGTCAGCAGTGGGGTTAAGAAGGAAGCCCAGATTTCCATCCTAAAATGAAGCCCTAAAATAAGATATTTAGAGCCCTGATTTTCTCCAGAAGGTTTGGTACAGTCACAGTTTCCAGCGACACATTGTGCCATCACAGCATTTCTAACCCAGAGAAGAGAAAATATGACAACGCAGATGGTCCTGCTTCTGTACAATTTATATTGCTTCCAGAACACTCCTCAATGACCACAGCACTGTCCTTGACACTTTTATATGTCTAAAGATATTTGTAAAATCTTATAGAATGCATTCCTCTTAAAAAACAAAGAAACAAAGAAACAAACAAAAAAACACACATAAATAATACCCCAACAGGTAGCAATGGATCTGAAGATTTTTTTGTCATGAAAGTGGGGAGCTGCTCAGGAATTTTTTCCTTTAGATGTTAGCTTTTTGTCA
>JAUBNY010000007.1:589019-613832 GCA_032275445.1 Crypturellus soui | reverse complement strand
CATTTCTCAGTGGTTTCCAGAAAACTTTATCAATGTTAAGCGTTCTTTCACTAGGGAGAAATAAACCAATATAAACTAGCCAATTTGGTGAAATTTATGGTTAACGCAGCACTAAGCACCAATCAGGTATTGCTTGGACATCTAAATATAAAACAGTGTGTAGACACCCTAATTTGTTTTTAGAGAAAATAATCTTAATGCTGTGAATACAGAGGATGTCTGAAATCAGGCCTGTGCTGCTGCCAAAATATATTAGTGGCTTTCTGTAAACCCTGATTTTGGAAAATCAGAATTAAAAGCAAAAAATACAATACATGGACAAAATAAATAATAATATTCTCTGTAATAGGAATTTCTTTATCTAATTTTTATATCACCTGAATATTCAAAAGGAAAATAATTTTCAACGTGTCTGGTGATACAGTATCTTTTTTCTATATCATGTCTATTCAAGTCAAAATTCATTTATTTGTAAATACTAGTCTACTGCGCTTCTTAAATAATAAGAATCTTAAAAACAAACCAAAAATGAATTTCCAGGCATCATAAGCATTAAAAAATGTGAATTTTGCATGCAAAATTAGGAAGACACTATCTATTTACCTGTTACTCCTAGTTTGCCTTTTCTTCCATTTGATAGTTATTTTTAGACCACTTTTTGTTTTCAAGTTGTGAGAATAACAAGATTTTTTTGCATAGTTGTCTAAAAATAGAGATTCATTACTCATGTGGGAATCCTGGCAATACTGTGTAATGGAAGGGAAAACAAGAATTAGGGAGAGAAAAATCGATTTAGCCGTAGAGCAAAAGGGCCACAACCAAATTAGTTTCAGTACTGATGGCCTGGTACTATGAGTTGAAAAGGGAGCCCGATAAAGTAACAAAGAGGTAATAGTCAGCAATGTTTAAAATTGGCTGAAAATAACTTAGGCTGTGACATAGCACCAATGCATTGCATGAACACTACAAGCTTTCTATTTTTCTGTCACAACTACACTTTTCTTTCAGAAAATAGGTAAGCTAAACGTTTAAAGAGCTGATTGAGAGGGAAATATGTCACACAGCAAGACATCTGCCAACTGCATGTTTCATAGCATTATCAGAGCAAAGGACATGACTTGAGACATAACGGAGAGAAGAGGCCGAAGAGAGAACATGACCAAGGCAACAAGACATCATTTATTCATACTTTTACTGCCAGAAGTAAATAAGGTTATGTTTGTAATTGCTGCAGCATATGTGGAACTAGAAACAAAACTGCTGAAGCTTTATTGTCCAAATAGCACTTAAAGGTAGTTAATTTATACACAGACACACTAAAGAAACGCTACCCATTATCACTGCTGTCCACTCCACCACATTAAATCTTCAGCCAGATTTAATTTAACAAAAGCCTCAATCTGCCACTGCTGCAGTCAATCCCTTCTGCACTTCACTGCTTCTTTTATGTGTCTGCTGAGAGAAGGAGGCGCTGTAATTAGCTTTTGATATTAGCAGCCTTTATTTTTGTTTTATGAAGTTGGAAATAAATGGCCATGTTGCCAAGTCGACTGCTGGGTTCTCATCATATTTTGTCCTAAAGAGTTATTTAAACTGGTTGTGGGGCTCATTGATTCTATGCCTGTTACCCAGAGTCACTTTTTGCCTTTGTGAACAAGATCTTTTCATTTGGTGTAAAAACAAATTAGGGCCCCAGTTCTGTTCATGCTAACAGCATTGCTTAATCCTAGGAGATTACCATCTCTAATTTGAGAATATGAGGAGGAACAGATAACGCAATTGTACGGAAATGTGTACAAATATCTTCTTGAGCAATTTAAGAATGAGAGTCTGAAACAGTTTTTATTTTGTCTCATATTAAATCAGATAAAGCTTCCTTGAAAGCAGGATGTACTCAAAAGTGTGTGGCAGTAGTTTCATAAAAGTGTCATATTGTCATTGCTTTTCACTCTACTTTCAGGAACCTAATTTTCTCCAGGCTTCTTAACGATGGATGAAATTGGCCAGATGTCAAAAATATTATTGGGTAACCCAGGAATATAGGGGAAAGTGGGCAGAGGAAATGATGAGCTCACTTTAGTGCTTTAAAGCAACGCAACAAACAGCAAGCCTGGTTGAGTTTCAAAAGCCTCATCAGCTCATCTCACATTACAGGCAGATTTCTGTTAAATGGGCAGGAAAACCAAAGAAACAGTTCTATCCCATGAAAAACTTCCCACTTATCAACATGGTGCCAATTTTTCCTGAAGCTTCATGAAACATTTGCCACTTCCCTCCTTTTGCAATTGTAACCAACATATTTTCTATCAAGGATTATTTTTTTTCTTCCTCTATTTCTTTCTTTTTTCTTTTTTTTTTTTTAATTTAAATGTGGGAAAACTGCTATAATTTAATGAAAAGGTTTCTACAAAATTCAACAGAAAGCAAATCTTCTTGCTTAACTCTTGGCTATCGCATTTGCAAAATGGATGAGTTTTGCATTTGGGTGAACACATTGGCAGAGACAAGGAGAGAGACATTAGCACACATTGTAAAACATACATTTGCACTCATGTTTGCTTACATTGAATACCTGGGGAAGCTCCTTCAGAAATTTGTTGAGCAATAAGCACTGTAACCTTTCAAAATAAATCTCTGCAGTGGGAACCTCAGGGACAATATTAACAAACTCAATGGTTACTTGCATATGTTATAACAAATTTATTTCTACACACTCTCTCTCTTGCACAAATTAAACTCCAACTGTCTTTTAAATGCTAAAGATTTTTCTCTTGTTCATGCTGCAGGTACTTTATCCTGAAATCTATAAATTTCAGCTTTCGATAAGCAACAGTCTTATGGAACAACTTACACTGCAAGTCATTTGGGAAACCGCGATCTCTCCCAGCTACACGGGTTTCTAGTCAATCAGTGAAATCTCTACATATCCTTGCTTGCCTGTGCTTTATGGATGTAGGAGTGCCATCAAAAATCTTGAGTTCACTGCAAGCACAGACTAATGCTATCTACAACAGTTTTCAATAGAATGCATCTCTGCACATGCCTGCTTTTTCAATAAATGATAGACATCTTCTGAAATCCCAATTTTTACCCCAAGTTACAGTGCAGTAACTGATGGTATCGTTGATCCTTCTTAAGTATATTTTCTGTGCTAAAATGAAGAGTGTGATTAGTTTAAAATTGAAGATCCTTATTTTACATAATTATATGTAAAGAGAGGAAATGTATTTCTATCATTTATTGAAGCTTTCTACAGGATTTCATCCCTGAATTCTGAAGGAAAGTACATTTTATATGTATAGAAAATATCAGCAGTAGCAGTCAAGAATAGCTATGGTAACAAGTCTAAGAGATTTTGACTCGTATCATAGTCAGTGAATAAAATCCCTTTATGTGAAATATCCCTGAAGACTTTTTCTGTACAAAATTATACAACTGTTTTTCCCAAAGTGTGACAGAGATTCACATGTCTGACATGCCAATAGCTAGGAAACTAGTATTCTGCTGAGGGCTTTATTCACAGCACATGCTTAGGAATGTGTATGTACAAAAGCTTAAAATTCTCTGCACAGAAAATATAAGGTGTGAGGTTTTTTTTTTTTAAGGAAATACATTTTATAAGTAATCATCTGCCTTCCCTAGCAAGTGACTTTAAAATTGTGAGAATCAGTCAAAAACTAGAGCATCACATTTTGTTTTACATGCAAGCCAAAGTACAGAGGTCCCCACTGTTGCAGTATCAATGAATTTCAGAAGTTGGTTCTTACTCTCAAATCATTACTGTAATTCAAAAGTAAAAAAGAGGTAACATTTTACTAGATACTATAGTCAGATTGGAGTCAGAAAAATTCTCAAATAATGAAATAAAATAATAACTATATAATAATAATAATGTGTTTACTGACCCATGTGATTGTTTTATTGATTGTTTAAATATTTACATAACTATAAATAAATTACCTCGACTTCTGTTAAGTTTCCTTGATGAATGAAGCCTGAATAGAAATATTCACATTTGACTTTGCTTCTGGTGATTTGACATTCTGCAGACTTATTTCTTTGAGGATTTGCAACTTCAAGCACTCAAATTGTTATAACAGAGGTGTTCTAAAAAAAGAAATAAGCATTATCACATACTGCACTTTCTATCAAATGTCAGAAAATGAGAGCTTGCCAGAAATAAAAATTTCCACCCAAGACTTCTTTTTAGTAGGAGATTCAGCAACACGGTGATGGTTTAATCTGTATTCAGGAAGTCTGAAGAGGCTCTGGACACTCCCATGATTTGTAATAGCAGCAGGAGACCAGGAAGATAAGATGATAAGATATATTCTGAGTTCTCCTGTTTAGTAGAGGACATGTCCTACCATGTGACCTGCAAAGTACACCATGGTATTTGTTTTTGACCATAACAGGCAGATGATTCTCTTCTGAGGAGAAGAGATCTTCATTTGCTTCTGTTTCTTGGTCTAACTAACTAGGAAGTCTAACTAATCACTGCTCCCCAGGTCACCCTCGTATATCCCTGAAGAAAGGTAAGCATTCTTCTGCCAGATACCTCCATGCTGCTTCTTGAATACATCATTCATGTTCTTGATTTCCACAGCGTTGTGGCCCAGCTAAAGACAATGGACTTAACTTTGGACACTCTTAATGCTGGGATACTCTGCTCAATGTTCCCTTGCTTACTAGTTCTGAACCGTCCTTCTATTTCTCTCTCTCTTTTTTTTTTTCATATCAAGTCTTAGTTCTGTGTCCCAGTCTCTTTCCAAGGGCTTTTTATTGTTCAGCATGGTGTCCACCTAAAGCCTTATAATCTCCAGTAAGGATGCTTAGAAGAAGGTAAGAATTGGCCAGCACCTTCTTAACCATGTTCCTATCAACCTAAATATAAGAGTGATCCTGACCTCTCATCTTTCTACTTCCCTCTCCATATGAAAGGTGAATCATATACAAACTGCCTTGGAATTCTAGGAGAAAAATCCCTGTATGGAGAATATTACTTCTACTGATGCATGCAAGTACTCCTGTGTTCCTTTAAAACTCAAGAATACATAATTGTTCTGGGTTACATTTGCCTACAGTGTTAAAACAGGAGGATATTTGAATGATTTCTGGGAGATTCTGTCTCAGAAGTTCATGACTCTTCCTTTATCACTCAGTCCCAAAAATCTGTTGCCTAGACAATTCTTGCTTTGCTGTGTCTACGCTTGCGTATGTCTAGATCTGCTTTTCTAGAGCTGCTATGACAGCTTTTTCCAGATGGACAGAGCCACACCAAGACACTTCCCACAAAGCCATCATTGTCAGGACAATCTGGCAACATGGTATCATCCAGAGAGAGGAACTAATAATCTCTTAAATTTAGGCAAGTTAAGAGGAAGATAGTCTATCCTTCCCTTTCTTTTATCTTCCTGAAATACGGACAGAAAGAATTCATCCTTAATTTCTTTCTGCTAGTTGCATATTCCTTTCATCTAAGTATTGAGAAGTGTTTCTGGAAAGCCAAAAAGCAAAATTCAGCACCGTGGTAGTGGACAGGTTGCTTAAGCTGGTTTATATGACAGAAAGATAACCCTAGACAAAAACAGAAAAAGAAACATACATTAAAAGAACTTGAATATACTTCAGTCCTATCCTATAGTCTTCTAATTACAACATCCAGTGCAAGGACAAGAAGATTGTATGATTAGGAGAGAGCGGGATGGCTTCTTTTGGCATGGGTATACATGTGATATAAAATGAAACTGTAAGTAAATTTACATTTATGCATTTCAGTGAGATGCATTTGTGTAATAGACAATATAATTTGATGTTAGCTCCTCACATGCATCACACACAGAGAAAATCATGTTCTGACTTTTTGTATAACTCAAGTATAAAGCTCCCTATTCAAATCACTGATCAAATTATGCTCACAAAAAAATTTTGAGATGAAAGTAAAGAGGAATTTAGCTCAGTGATGGATTTTGCCTAGGATAGATTTATCACATAGAGTTGGATCATGCCAAAACCTTTACAGTAAAATAAGTAGTTCAGACTTATCACCCAGTATTAAAAAATAATCTGGATTTCACTATTCTTCACATACATTTCTTTGCCTCTGTGGAGCTACACATTTGAGTTAAATGTCAGTGAAAATCACCAGCACAAGTATAAAATGTCAGTGTGAATCATAACACTAAATTTATGTAGTAACTGACACTGGCACAAACTTCCTCTCATACTTGCATGACCCACTGTATTTTTTGGCAATCGTTTCTTCCAGCCAGTTTCATAAGAATTATGGACATATTTACTCCCTCAACCACTAAAGAGTCTGTGATTTTTTGGCCGGTTACAGCCACAGCTAATAGGTAGACATTTCAAAGATATTCTGTACCTATGTATTCTTATGGAAAAGCCACTACAGATCAAAGACCCTCCTACAGTTTTCACAAGGGAAAATACAAGTCCTTTATTGCACAGTAGAGAATATTTGTAACCAGGCATCACAAATCTATAGGAAATCAAGCTTTTACTAAGTTTGAAGTGTTTGTTTCAAAACTGGTCCAAAACCAATAAGACTTAAATGTGTCACATGGTAGGGTTCTATATTGAAATTCCATTATTGCATTTCATTTTTCCCACATTTTTATTATGGTTATTGTAGATTTTTCATTTATAATCACAACACAGAAGAAAAGGTTAAATGACTTGTGTTATAAAACTACTTTTTCCTTTAATAAAAAAGTGGTTATCTTGTTAAATGCCTATTCACATATTCAATTGAAAATGATAATATTGAGCACTTCTTCTGAACTACCTTTAATGTGATCAATTCAATCCAATTAGTTCTGCTGCTTACAGACATACTGTTGCAATGCAGGGGCCTTTTCAACCCATTTTAAATAGATAGGGGAAATTTATGTCATGGCAAGAAAAAAAAAAGGCCAGATTATGACTTTTAAGGAATAAATCAGAGATTATTCATTAAAAGTGTTGGCCTGTACTATACTGCATGTTAAGATAACATTATGAACATTGAGTATTTTGTCAATTATAAAATCCAGTCCCACAAAGGGACAGTTCATCAGCATCTGAGATGGATGATAATGCATTTAACTTAGTTGCCTTTTGTTTGCTATGCCATACAGTAGTCAACGTTTTGAGTAGAGACTTTGACTCTGATTCCCAGAGGCCAATCCGTTTTCAGCTAGAGAGGAAACTTACTCATATAAAAGGGCAAATGAATTCAGTGGTCAAAGGGTATAGTGAACTAGGGACTCTTTTCCATTATATTCAGCAGAAGTCATGAGCAGCTTCTTCAAACTGGATGCATTTCCTCCCTGCTACCACCAGCCCCACCATTATTTTAAGTCTTATTCAGGGTTGCAAAAAACTAAATTCTCTATAAAAGGCTGATTTTTAAGAATTCTAGAATCAAGAAAATATTTGGAGTTGGAATTATCATGTCATGTAATTAAATTTATAACAACATATACGTCTCCCAATATACAAAGACTGGAAATGTCTGAAGCGATTCAATACCAAGAAGTGAACTCCTAAGGCATCTGACATCAGGCCCTGGTCCCATGATGTGATACAGAATAATCTCAAGGTGTATCTAGTTACATTAATTGGGCAACGCATTCACTGAAGGAACAAGCTGAGGAAAGAGCAATCACTGTATGTTTTCTACCTGCAGGATTGCAGATCTGTCTCAGAGAGGAACTGACTGAAAGACTCAATAAGATTTTAAAGAAAACAAACAAATAAACAATAAACAAAACAAAAATAACAGCTGTAGAACCCAAAATATCTCATGTACAACAAAAAATAACAGCTTGAGTCAAAGTCCATTTAAGGCTGCTGACTTCCTAATGCATTCAGTTAAATTTGTGCATGCAGCAGTATTTACTGCTGGGCTGTTGCCCATATCTTGATGGAAACAGAAAGAAAAAATCCTGTAGGAGATGCAGGAATGCCTACAACTACTTTGCTGGAGCCTTATTGATATCCCATATGTGCAGGTTTTGTGCATTGGAAACTGATAGAGATGGAAACTAGGAACTAAAGACAGGAAAAAATAACCGTTATTGCACATGACATATGGCTAGCAGGATCTGTTACAAGATAATTCACAAACACATAGTTTTGCAGAAAGTCTTGTTCATAGATTTTACAAAACAAAGTCTGTTTTTCCTCAGAAACAGATAAAATAATTCTGAAATATCTCTGTGCTTTAATATTTACTCAAAGAAACCTTGCTGACTTTTGTGTGATTCCTTGTTACAAAAAGACACTACTAATGTGAGTAACTGCAGAATGGGATGCCAAATTAGCAGAAACTCACTCTTGCACTGAAATATACAGCAGTGATCTCAAGATGCTGTTGTGAATTAAGGAGGGATGTCATTGGCTACATGATTACAAATGTATGTATTTCCATGCAACTTATATATTTATTTAACTTCTTCCCATTAATGTCAAGAAATTGCTTAGCAACACACAGCCACACCATCCTGTAGGAAAGGTAGCAATATTTATGACAGTGGTGAGGAGAGGAAACACAACATAATTATATCATAACTGCTTAAGAAAAAACAAACAAACAAACACACCAAAACTCTCTAATCTGTTTGCTATGTTTCCTGTGTAAGTATAGTTGTCCCAAACCAATAAACACTATATGTTTCATGATCATGAAATTTCTAATGAAATTTCTCATCTCCATTTAGCTGTCCCAGATCTTTACTGATGACTGTTATGGTTTTGCCTGCTACACTCACATCAGAGGCAAAAAAAAAAAAAAATTAGATGACTGTATTAGGCAAGTACTTCTTAAACAAAAGCTCATTATCGAGCTTGATTCCTATTCATATTTCCAGCTGAAAATGATAACATTGTGCACTCTGGAAATAGACACAGTCTTTTGACTTAACTTGTCTCCATTTTATCATTAAATTGCAAAGTAAACTATCTTTTCAACACTATCATTTATCTAGTTTTGTAATGGACTTTATACAACATGAAACTGTTCATTTTAGTATTTTGACCAAGAGAAGTCTTTCATGTTTTACCAGGTCCATATCACTGAGAGTACACGAGAGTCAGCATCTCAGATGCTTTCAGTACACAACCAGGTTTACTAAACTAAACCCAGAGCTACATGTAATAAAACAAGAAATAGATGGAAACACAGAAAGTTAATGTAATTTATGTTTGAACGTTAGAAATAAAATCTACTTGACTTCCATAACCCCCATACTATCCTCGTACTACACTGTAGCACACTGTTTCTGGCATTTTGAAAAACAATTCAGGCAAAAGGTTTTTCTTTGAAGACTTAAAGGATGTAAATAGATTTTTTAGCTTATGAAATAAACAAACAAACAATAAACAAACAAAAATCTAAGAGGCAAATACAGTTTCCAGCTCCTAGATCCTCTTTTCTGCGGCACCTCTAGCAGTTCTAGAGAAGAAACAATCTTTATGTCATTACAGTTCTTGAGTTTACAACATGAGATTTTCCTGCTTTGCTTATTTTAAAAGAGCTGCTTGTTTGTTTTGTTTTGTTTATGCTACCTACCACAAGCACTCCATTTGCAATGGAAATTCTGGTTAGCAGTGTTGAAAGAGACCTCAACCCATCTGGGCTTAGTCAACAACTTGCTTCAGAGTGAGCACTCTTTCAGTGCTAAGCTCCTGGGTGGGAACTAAATACTCTCTGAATTAAGATGTTCTAGGACAGCCCTTCATCTTTGCTCCCAAGAATTAAAAATATCTATAAATTCCTCTTGGGTTAGACAAGCTAGCTCTTTCTTTGATTAAGCCATTGATGACTTGCATAGGGAAACTGCTTTCAAATATAAAAGATTCATACAGAACTCCAGGCTACTTACCTTTCTATTCACTTACACACTTTCATTTTATGAAGCATGCCATGCTGTACAAAGATTTTAATCTGAACACAGAGTACTGTCTGTACTTTTAACAGAAGTGTTTCTCACATAATTGTATTTTGTTTGTCCAACCCAAATTCAAAACTGCGGAGAAGATGGCTTAATTTTTTTAGGGTATCTCTACAGAGACATACCCCACCTAACTCTTAAAACTTCTTAGATTTTCTTTTGTAAAAGTTCCATTCCATACCCTGTGCTTTCCCATTTAAATTTGGCTCAAACTCTTCACTCACACACTCGTCCCTTTCAGATCCTGGTATTTCATGGAGCCTTTTACATGATTTCTCAGTAGTGGTTGGCGTACTGCCTTGCTAGCTTCAAGTGCTGTTCCTTGCTGGGTCTTTGCTCATGCTCACAGCCTCACTCCCACCATCAGCTGGGCTGAAAGTCTCTGTTGCTCTTCCCTTCATGGTGAATCTGTTCTTTTATTCTTTTCAGCTATTCATATAATTTTGTTTGCCCGCTTTGTACCAATTTCATAACCCCAACTAAAATTATTACTTTGCCATTTCATCAGTAGAACATTAAACGATGAGGAACTTTTCTCTTCTTGACAACCTTTACCTTAACCTTCTTGACAACCTATATATTCATACCTAATGCTGACTCTCAAATTTCCCTTTTCCCCTCAACTTCAGTTAAACTGCTAAATGTGAACTACTTTATAGACGTATGTAACTAAATGAGGGTAAATATACAGTTTAAGCTTTAAGTCAGTCCTTTCCTGTGCAAAGGAATTTCATGCAGTTTTCCATCAGAGATGTTTCTGTTCCAAGACATGAGATTTTAATGGAAATATAGACTTTCATTATGCATTATGAAAATGCCCAGTGGGATGGATTAAAACTTAATACTAGTGTGTGCAGAAGTGGGCAGACCTGCATGTATGTAGGCCCCTCTGGATTAAAAAAAAAAGAAAAAAGAAAAAAAAATCAGCACCATATACTTAATGGAATATCTCACATCTCTCCCTTCTGCTTCAGTATTACCTACTGAAGGCTACACCGACCAATGGTCAATATCCAGACTTCATATACAACTAGAAACTAGATTTTTCTTCTGTCTCAGTCATGGCTGAACCTACATCAAGAAGGGACCATTCCTATCTTGAGAGATCTCAGTTATTCACAAAAATCAGATACGTTTTCCTTCTAAATATATTTATTCCTTTGGCTATGATTTTAGAAGCATTACTGCTGGATCTAAACCCTAGAATTTTGCTACGATCAGTGTGACAAATCCTCTGTGTACCAAACCTTACAGAGAGGTGGTCTCCAAGACTCAAGCTTGTTTTCCCTACTACGCAGTTTGAATTGAAACTGGTGCCCTTTAGAGATATTTCAAATGAGATCTGTGGCCTACAGGTAAAACATTTAATTTTAAGGCAATACAGACAACATATTTTGATTTTCACTGATATTTGATAAAGCAGCAATAGATGTACTAGAAGTACTTTTTTTTTTTGCCTTCATTTCAAGTTAGAATTTAGGCTTCAAGCACCTGAACATCACAAAAAGGAGGAGTTGGAGGATGATAAAACAGGATAAGCAGAACATGTAAGAACCTATATAATCTTTTCAAGGTATCAAATGAAAAACAAAAACTTTTATTTTCATTTTTAAAACATACACCTCCTTTCTTTCTGGAGATTACTTCAAAATTCAAAGCTGATGCCAAAGTCTTCCTTGCTTCCAAAAGCAAAACAAAAACAAAACAAAACCATAGTGTTGCCTTTCCAAAAGTCCTGTTTAGATGCATTCACTCCTGCATAGTAACCAGGAGTGACTTGACTTTGTATAGATTTAAAGTCACATATAATCCCCAATCAATCTCTCAGTTCTCAGTATTCCTCTGTGGTGACACCATTCAGCAAAGAGGAGCATGTGCATGATGTCTGTCTTTAGTAACCCTCCCCTTCAGGGCATTGTCAAGCTCTAGGTGTAGGAGCATCTCCTGCTCCTGTGGCATCTCCCTCCACTTCACCCTCCATCTCCTTGGCCCTTGAAGAAGGCAGTCCCTGTCATGGGGAGGCTCCTCACAGGCATGCCTGGGACAAGGACCTGTCACTTTTTCCCACCAGAGCAATGTTCTTCCTTGCAGTAACCTCCTCTCTTCTCTGTATCTGGTCAAGGCTAACTTTGCATTTCAAAATGGACAGCCTTCCCTCTCCTCTCGTTCACGAGCACCTTTCTCTGGTTGACACAAAGACGGCAGTAAAATAACCACAGGCAGCATATTGATTTCATACCAGTACAAACTTCATACATTTAAGTAACTCACAAAAAGACTATGCATTCTACTATATCGGCTACAGAAACTCCAGTTTTGGAGGAAAATATGAATCAGTCACCTGAAATCTACCAATTTGTAGCAATTACGGAATGTATTAGAATTATTGTATTTTGCATTTACAGTTCCAGCAATTACATTATTCAATCAGCAGCTTACTGACCTCCACTTAATAATACTAATCACAGTTTACTCTCAGTAGTAGATGGCACAGTAAGATTGCACAGTCATTCAAGAATATGGAAGGAGGGCTCTGCCTGTTAAGTAACATTTATCATTGTAAAAAAAAAACAATAATGCACTCCAAAAGTTATTCCGCACAGAAAACGGAATAAACTTCGTAGCTGTTTGCTCAACTTTAAAATGAAGTGAAATGTTTTAGAATGAATATTCAGATTTAGATATTAAGTTTTTTTTTTCTCAAGATTTCCAAATTAAGGATAATTAGCTTATCATTACCTGTAAATGCTCAAATCTTGAGTCTTTTAATGTGATTCTACTCTATTGTACACTACATACAATCTTGCTGTATTAAAGCAGACCTGTTTGTCTCAAATCTGTGGTCAAAGCCTAGGTTCTATATTTTTTACTCAAAAGACACACTTTAAGCAAACACTCTCTTTCAAACTTCAGTAGAAATGTTAGGATTTACAAGGTAGGAAGAACAAAATTTTTAAAAAATAGTGCTTTAAATCTGCTTAAAATGTTAAAGTTTTATGTCAAATTTTTAAAAGCTTTCTATTCCTATAGAAATCTAGAATGTTTCTATATAATGAGAAACTGAAAATGAACTATTCCTTAACCCTGGACACTACTAATACTTTAAGTTTTTAAAAAGGATCACTCAATTTTAAAAATAAAATAAATATTGCTTGGATTTCTGCTAAGTAGCAGACACTGTCCTTGATTAGGATTCTCTTCACTGTTGCCTTTTTTGTAGGTATTGTAATTATAGCTTGCAAATTGAAAGTACCAGATAAAGATTATCTGCACATGTTTACAAGTTAAAAAAAATGTTGAAATATGATTTATTACTCCACAGTGAAAGTGAGAATGCTCTCACATGTGCCATCTGTTAGAGTGATATTGGGTGATGCTACACAGCATCCAAATTTATTTTTATGCAATTTCTTCAATGATTGGATAATACTTCTAAACACGGAATAACAAAAAATCCATACTATAACATTGCAGATTTTTTTTCTACATATGTGCATACATGACTATTTTTGCAGCAAGGAAAAGTCCTAAGAGTTCTTGTTAGCATTTTCAAATATGCGGAATTTGAATTGTGGTTTTGTTTAACACAGAGCTGAAAGAAATAAATCTCTAAAAATATCAATACCATGCAGATGCCCATGTTCCTCACTACTGTTTACTGACTGAAAAACCTAATCTCCCTCATATGCTCGACACTAGGTATTAAGTAGAGCTACTAAAATCCTGCAAGAAGCTGCATTGGTTCCTTCCCCTCCTTCAAAACAGAATAAACAAACAAACAAACAAATATTCCCATATATTTTTCCAGTGCAGAGCATTTACTCTGTGGAGGTGTATATGTGGGAGATTTCTTGTTCATACGTGTATGACTGTGCACGTTTAAATGGACCATAGAGACAGTATATTCTGCTGTGATGTTTATACCACCTGTACACTTCTGTGAAGACTGCACTCCACTGTGAGTTGAAAAGTGGAGGCTGGTTTGATTTGAGGTAAGTGAAACTTGTAGGATTTGGCTGAAATAGTTGGAAACTGCTAAGTTTTACCATCTCTGAGGCTTTTACAAATATGCAGCTAGAAGGTTGCAGCTATTTTTCTGGACCTTTGCAGATAGCTTTTGGAAATGATGGCACTTACCACCATAAGAATAGCAGTCTTAATGCTTTGGTAAATACTTTCAACTAATGTTCCTGCTGGCAAATTGACTATCCATTTCTTCTCAAAGATGTCCAAGATGTAAATGGTCTTTACATCTTAGAGTATGGTGGTGGTTGTGCACCAAAACCTGCTGATCAATCATCCCAGCTGCATGCATCTTATTATCCCAGCACTGATTACAAGATCCCATTGACCACAAGCTGCCTGTCCGCCTGTCTAGATGGTGTGATTAGTATATAATCAATCTTTAATCCAATCAGAAAACTCACTGCCTGCAACAGATAAAGGTCTCGGCAGGGTACTGATGAGGCCAGGGCCTCGGTATCTCTAAGGGGACACCTGCAGCATGGGATGTGCAGAAACTAAGCGGGCTGATCTCAGGGAAGGGAATTAAGGTGGTCTGTAAAAAAAATCTGATAAAGAGCATTCAAACAGAGTGAACCAGGTGAAAAAACGTGAGGCTTAACAGCCTCAGCAGTCCTGTAACTTTTCTATTCCAAATCCTAATGCACAGAGATGATCACCTTTTAGTTTGCAAAGATCACCTAGGACATAGTATTTATTTAACAGTCATTTAAAAAAAAGTTGCCACTAGAATAATTTCTCTGATTGTAGCATCTCCTCCAGTGCATGAATTCCACTGCACTGCTTCAGTTTTGTATTTTGTTTTCTCTCTGCCTTCACAGGAGCTGGGACGGAGTATGACTGTGACTTTCCAAATCACAGTGCTTGGAAATAATTGTCTGTTCTTTACTGCTTCTTTTCTAATTTCTTGACCCAAATTAAATATTTTTTTCTCTCTTTATCTCAGTATTCTTTCCTAATTCTGCAGACAGGATGCTTATAATTAAAGCTCATATAAAAGCTGTTAAAAAAATAGCACATTATTATGTGATAAACTCCATGTGATTTATATTAATCCCCAGTGCTCTGCTTCAGGGCAAAGTTTCTCATAACTTCCTCTCTATGATACGACCTGTTCCTATTACACTAACATTCAATTATTACCAATTATCTTACTGAAAATTAATCAACTTCTAAAGTACCTTCTAATATAAACATATTTTACTGTTTCATTCCCAATCTATTATTTTTATCAATTGTATAATTATTTTAAACATATTTCTAAAAGCCATCTTTATTTTGGTAAATACAAATTATTTCCACACACCCTGTGGATTTACACTTCTTTGTATTTTCTGGGCGAGCTGTGCTCCTACTTTCATGCTTTCCAAGGTATCTGGCACCCATCTGAGACACCTGCAGCAAAGCTTACGTTTATCTATGTTTCCAATAAGCTTAAGATGAAAAGAAACAAAATTAATCTATCTACTAAGTCTTTTTTTTCCTAAATGACCATTTCCAATTAATCGCTCCTCTGATGTCAAAGTCTCTTTCTAATCAGCAAACAATGAACAGCATCACAGTAAAATAATCTAATTATTACAGCTCTGGCTTCTATAAAAAGCCTTCAAAACTACTTGAAACTTGACATTTTAGGCAAAGCCTATTGTTACAAGTTTAATATGGACACAGTGTGCACAAAAAGCACAATGACCAAGTACACATAAGCATTTAAAATTTTCACTTCAAAGTCAGTACAGACTACTGTAAACAATCCTGTATCAAGCTCAGTGCACAGTTTTAAAATTCACTGTGAACTAAAATAGCTTATACCCAACAGGATTGAACATGCCTTTAACGAAATATGGAAAATATCTGCTCTTCATAGAATATGACCTTCATAACTCAATTTATGGGTCATTCCCTCACTTGTGGGATATTTTGAATACCATAATTGTAAAAAGAGAAAGAAAGGAGGGAAAAATGTTCCGTTATTCATTTTGCAGGGTCTTTTTATTAAAAGCAGAAATAACATTAGATGAAAATCATTTCACTGATAATTTTAATGAAATATGAAGTGCTTTGAATATATTTTATTGCAGGCAATATAGAAAAAAAGGCTCTGGCTGTTTAATGTGTCATTTAATGAATGGATTCCACATTGCTTTTCCCTTCTACATTTGGAAGAGTGAGGGTCTTGCAAGGATGATAGTGAATTGTTTCAAAAAGGGGTTTCTTCCCACATTTTTAAATTACACTTCAACTAATGGAAAGCCGTAAGTATGATGAGCAGCAATGAGGCTGAACCAAATCACTGGAGCTAACTACCTTAACAAATCTCACTGCATTTTCTCTTGTAAACCCATTTCTAATATGGAAAGAGAGTGAAGCAGATAATGTCCTAGAAAGCTGAAGGTCAAACTGTGATCACAAGGATCCCACAAAAGCTAAAATCTCACCTAATCTGCAGCAGAGTTTCAGCACAGTTGCTCAGCCCAACTGAAATTCAGGTCCCATACGTTGGGCTCCAAGGTGGAAAGTGCCTACCAGAATATGAGAGTCAATTCACTGAAACCTGTTTACTGTTATTTATTTTGTATTTTTTTCTTCTTATATCAGCTCAGAGAAAACCAAACCAGGTAGCCAGTGTTATACACGTGCACTGCATCAATAAAATTCTTTCCCCGTGTCCTTATATATTTTCCTGAAGGATACCTGAAACTATCATCTGGCCTTTTGAAATATGGTAGCTTCACACCAGCAAGTTTCCCTTCCTTCCTTCCCGATTAACTTAGGTTCCCTCTGTCACCAGCTGCCAATTCTCACCTCAGGCTTTTGCTCCTGTCACACGAGGATTCCTGTCTAAACTGAACAAAACAAACCAAAACCCATTCCCTGGCCTTGAGTCCGAGTAGTGCTGGCCACCTGTGTCTACACTGTGCCTGGCCCAGGGGCACTTTGGAGACTAATGTCTTTCTCTGTACACACTCTTTTCCTCGCAGTGCCCAGGATCTGTCCAGCAGTGGTGAGCAGGGGCTGAACTAAGGCACAAAAATGCTAACAATTAAGCAGCCTACGTGATCTGTGACCCAGAGCCAATGCACAGATGAATGGCAGAGGGTCCAGAATAAATGGAATGGCCTCTCTGGCCTGCAGATGAAAGAAGCAGAGGTGTAAAGAAAGCTCTTACCCTATTATTTTTTCCACATTTACCTTTCTGATGCCCAAGTTCATTGGCAAAGTTACTGGCTTGACATCAGTGAATGACAGAGATGGTAAAAGGGCTGTGTGCAGTAGACCTGGCATGTTATAGGAAGAACACCTTCCTTTGAACACATGGTAATGAGAAGTAAAGAATGCATTTAGAAATAAATTTTCAACTGTTCTAAAATAGTGTTTTCTTGACAGAAAAAATGCAAGTTTAACACAATATGGTCTCAGAATCTGTCAGTTACACACAAGTGCCAAGTGTTGTTAGAGATCACATTATCATACAGATCCATAAACAAACAGCTGCATAATTTCTCAAATGATTATCACCTCTGAACACCTGGTGTGTATATTATATTTAAAAAAATAACAGACAAAAGTGAGAATTTTACTATACTGCAGTGCTGTCATGGCAAATTGCACCATCAAAATCCAATTGCACAACACAGCTTTAGGCATCAATATGACAAGAGAACTGCAATATATAATCGTAGAGACGGTGCTCCATTAAATAAGATGTGAAACAGGCCAGCAAGGAGCCTGAAAAGCCCGTGAGGTGCTGAAGGCAATGTAATAGGACCCCATGGTCAACGATATCAAGGCTGCTGATAAATCAAGACAATAAAAGAAGGAGCTTCTCAGTTAGCTTGAAGCAACAGATCCTCATTACAAACCCTCACAAGAGCAGTTCCAGCACAGTGGCAATATCTGAAACAAGACCAAAATTTATTAGAAAGATGTTTGTGTATTGAAGCCACTCTGTAATGTTTTAACATCTCTGTCTGGTGTGAATGAAGAAGATGGGGAAATCAGCTCAACTAATGAATTGCAAGTAATTACCCTTACCTAACTTTTCTCATGAAAAAAAAAAAGTTTTAACAATATTTTAACCCCCCCGCCAAATACTCCCTTCTTCATATGCAGCTTCTTCTTTCACTGGGTTCCTAAACAAGAATTGCATGGCCACAAACTTATAGAGAAACCTAAAGGCCCTGTCCAGAACATCCAAAACATTTAGGAACACTGATACATACAAAAGACTCATCAGATGGCATTCCCCAAGCATCTGTCCTCTTGATTGATTCAAAGTTCCCTCAACACCTGTATCTTTCTTTGGGATCTACAAATCTGTTTGAGCTCAAGAAGCTGTCGGCTTTGGATGACTAGATACCTCATCAGGATGCAGAAAGCAAGTGGGAGGAAGCCTGCATACTTTAAGACTCAGTCTGGCACATCCTAGCAGAGTCAGATCTCATTGCAACTATTCGTGAGAAGACAGCTGGACCTAGTTTATATGTTCTTCACCTAAGGACAGGAGATATACAGGTCTCTGAAGACTGAGGTACACAATCTGTTTCTGCACAGAGACTTTTACTGAACTGGCAAATGTAAAAATTTGTACCCAGATTGAACTCAGAACTCATTTGACACTGCCTGCACTGCTGAATTGCCTATTCTTCCTCCTAAGGAAAGTCTTTCCTGGATTTCCCACAGCGGCACCATTTCAACAGGAAAGGTCAGGTAAGGTTGGTTCCCTGAACAGCGAATGCCATGGATTTGAAAGCCGTCAGGACCCTCCATCTTCCTTGGAAGATCCTCCATCTTCCTCATTCCCCCATTCTCCTTGGTTAGAATAACAATCATGAAAATACCCTGTTCTTCCTCATTCTATCATGAGGGATGTCACCCTTATTCTTGAATTTCTACAAAGAAAAAATGAGTTCTGAAATTTAAGCAGAACAGCATAGCAGAAGGAAAGCAAGAAGGACACCCCCCTCCAATTGACCCTATACCTTTCACAAGATCATTATTTCAATTTGAGAATATCTGAAAATGACAAGTTCACTTTCGGAGGGACAGAATCCCAAATCATTTAGAGCTTTACACATATGAAGTATCATAAATACATAGTACCAAATACAAACTACTGCTGATGTCAGAAATGCTTAATGTATTCATAATTAAATATAATTGGAAAGTACAGGGCAAATCATGCATACAATTTCCCATATTACAGCAATGCTTAAGTTTAACCCTTACATACAATTTTTTTGTCCGATGATACCGTTTTTTTGCTGTGGCAAGAACCTCTGAACTTTCAAATACAAAACATATTTGTGAAGCTTAGTTTAATTTCTTCCCATGTGAATTGGTAACAGTTTAGTAAAAATCTAAAATCAAGTGTTTGCAATGTAGCCCACTGAACTCTGCAGTGCAAATCCATTAAGGCAAGGAAATGCTAAGTCATAGACTAGATCACAAACCTCTCTCATTTAGTTTCTTAGTTATAATGTTCAAATGCAGTTCCATTTTGCCTGCATTGGCACAAATTGCATAAACTCCTGAGCATTCTCAGGTTTGCCATATATACACGAGACTGGTGATATTAGTAGACATTTCACGTGAGCACCCTGTAACATCAAAGATTGGTCTCACACTTCTACAAATATGCATATCCAAGGATCTGAGAGTTTGCCATAAGTACTTCTGTACCAAATATAAACTAAAGGCAGTATACAGATTATAGCATAGATATTCTTTTGAAAATATTTTTCCCTTCACAGTGAAAGAGTTCGGAATTTAGCAAGCAGCAAATTAAATGTTATTTCAATTATGCTTCATTTAGAATTATTGACAACAGTCTTAGTTCAAGAGTTCTAGGTACAGACTAGGATTCTCAAGATGGACTTATATTCAAATTACAGCTGAAAGAATCTTACTGTTTTTACTGAATATCCAAACAGTATATAAAAACATTTACTCTAGCATATTTTGTATATCCTAAATTCATGCCCTATAGTCAATTGAATATTTGCCTTATTCAACTCTAACACAACTGTTTCAACTGATATTGCAAACTCCCTAAAAATCCCCTCTTCATAAAGCGTAGAAATACCAACATCTTACTATCAAATTGACCTCTAGTCAAATAGCATATTGTGCGCAATAGGACAGATCCAGGTAACTTTGATTCAGTTTTTACTCATCCTTTATAGAAATGCCAGAAAATGATGGTCTTAAGTAAGAGTTTTGTAAAAATCCATTGATATTGGGATTTTTTCAGGAAAAAAAAAGTGGAATACTTGACTGACAAGAGTCTTGTGTTGTTAATAAAACATGGATTCAATTTCCTAAACCTAAGAGTTTAAGTTGTGCCAGATAAATCGATCCCTTCACAACTGCTCTGCTGATAGAAGGTCACTGAAGACCACTGCTGGATAATTCACTCCTCTCTCCTGAGATGCTCCTCTCTGCTGAAACGTATCTTCACTCTGGATACATATGAGAAATAAACTCCTACTAGCTTGTAAGGAATTCTCTTTTGTCTATGCCTCATTAAACAATAAAACGATAAATATGCCAGAAGCTAGGATATGCTACCAGAGGTGCATTTGTTAATCAAACAAATAAACAAAAGGCAAAAATCTTGTCCACCTTTCTTTGTCCTTAAAATCAAATTAAGTGGTATGACCCTACATTCTGAACTGTCATCCATCAAAAGTTGGTAACATTTTTTGAAGCAGTAATGATCGAACCTGCTGTGACATCTTCATTGCCTCTAGGGTACCAGAAATTCTGCTGCTTTCCCAAACTGACACTCATATAATCATTTGTAAACTCTCTGGAGAGGTGAGCACTAAAACAAACTGGAAGGAAACGAAATAGCACATTCTTGACTTCCACAATCAGTTTCAATGAGGGTATGCAAAAAAAAAAAATCCTTATTTTCAGTTTTCAAAAACAATTGTCCTTAGGAATAGTGCATTAACAGTGTTTTCCTGTTGATCATTTGAGAGTGTATTTATTAGGTAAAAAGCATAAGTTCAGAATAATCTCAGAGTCACAGGGCAGTCACTGGGCAAAGGGTTTGCTGTGCAATATCAGGCACTCAGGGTTCATTCACCTCCTTATTCACCTTAGCAGTCCCAGGAAACTCAAGGTTTTCAGCTGACTGGAAAAATCTGATTGTGAAAAAAAAATGTAGTGTTCACCAGGGCTCTAAAATTTCTCAAGGAGACACAGCTTGATGAATAGGTTTAAACAGCCTCATAGGGATACTAGTCCAGTCTGCATTCTTCAGAACATGTGGCTTGATAGTATGTCAATTGACAGTTAATCTGCGGATCTGGTTTGTACATGAAAATAAAAGCTTTTTGTCCTATAAAAATAATTATAAAAGAGTGTAAGCTATGTGGAGAGCATTTTATAAAACTGCTTTCATTTTTTTAAAGGTGGAATTCACCCAGCACATGGTAATTGATCAGCAGTGCTGTACTTAAAATGACCTTTTTTATGTTTCTAAGGTATTTCAAGATGTTTTGCATCAGAAACTAACCTGCTTTGCTATCTTTACTTTAATATAATTCCCACAAGGGTTCTCTATAAGCCAAAGAGATTCTTCTCTAAGACACTAGCAGTTTCTGTTTAATTTTGGAGAACTGAGATAAACATGAAGTATGTTTTACCAGAAACTACCCAGCCTGTCATAGTACAAATGGCAGGATGTGTATATTTCTCTTCTTTCCTATGGAACTCAAGAACAAAGGTTAGGTTGGAGTTTTTCTCAAAGTCAGTTACTAATGTCTTTTAAAATCTAGACCAAGTAAATAATAAGAAAACTTCATATGCCATAGTTGCATTACTGTAGTTATCGATGATGACAGTCAAACTTAATATAGCTGATGATTTTTTTTCTCGTCTTTTACAACATCATTTTCAGTACTTAAACAGATGTATCAGAATCAAAGAGATTGGCAACAACTGTAAAATAAAACTCAGATTCCTCTCATATTTTGCCTGATTGATGCTACACACTGACTTATCAGAGAAACCAGGGAAAGATGTGTCACTTATATATACATCCCATTCAGAAAAGTAGTCAGTTTTGATAGATAAACAGCAGCAAAACAGCCTAGGCAGGAACTGGCTGGGTGAAACCTTGCATGCAAATTAAGAGCAGCACAGCATGCAACTGTTACATGATAATCTTGAAAAGATCAATTGCAAGATTCTGGGAATGCCATAAACATCAATCAGCACAGGCTTAATGATGCTGGTGCTATGTCAGAAAAGCTCTATTAGGGAGACGTAGCCTTCTGCACTACCTGCTCCAGAAACTGAGGAGGGTTTCCACTCTGCACTACCACCAGAGCATGTACAGCCAACAGCAGCAGTGTAACTTTTTACATGAAAAGTTTATCTACAGTTTGCTCTCTGAAAAAAAAAAAAAAAGCCCTAGATAATTTGGCAACTGAGAACAGGGAGGTAGTATGGAGCAGAGTGCAGAAACTCTAAGGAATCTACACAGGCAAAAATGCAACAGGAAGGAGAAGCACAGGGAGGAGAGTCACCAGCAGGAGGGCTGGAATACTTGGAAAATTGAGGATTGAGTAACAGCTATGAGGGAAGTATGGACTATGAACTAGGTGATTGTGTGCATTAGCAGAGACCTGAAGTCATGGAAAATAGGGAGAGAGCAAGTAAAACATGGGTGCGCAGACGACAATGAGATTGGGGAGGCCACCACTGAGAAATTTTTATGTTAAGGGTCAGTATTACAGGACCGGAGGATGGGGACATCATATTAAAATCATTGCAAGAAAGGTGGAGAAATCCATGAAAATTTATGGAGAATAGAATGCAAAAGGCTGTGGCGTGTGATGTTCTCAGACCTACAGGAATGACAAGAGGTGTAATATCCCACAAAAACCAGCTCATCTGACTTTTCTTGGCCTACACAGCTCCAATCTGCTCTCATCTCGCTTGTACTGCCCACTCTGAACTTACAGTATACCTAGAACTGCAGGTGGCTGTGCAAGTAATCAAGGATCCCTGTAGAGTGAATACTAATGGAAAAATATCCCACTTTTATCCTTTATCTTAAGCAATGCAAAGTATTCTTTACCATCTAATCTAACCTACATCTGTTGCTCAAAGTAATATCATAACAATACCCACATGACTGGAGACCATTTGACTGTCAGGTTACACTTAACATGTTTAATGAAAATTTAATGTTCCTACAATTGATTTTTCTCTCAGTGGCACTGAATTACTTATGAATAACCTCATCTCTACTTACACAAAATATGCTCTTCTAATGAGGAACAACTGTGGAGATCAAAGTGATCTATAATACATCTAACCGGCAAAGCTGAATCAAGCTTCTCCATATTCTGGGGGGCAAGTGATCCCTGACAGGAGGAGAAGGGGAGGATTAAAGCAGCTCGTATCCCGGCAGGAGCTTTGGAGAAATGGCAGGGCTTGAGTGAAATACCTTGGCAAATACTTGTGCTCGAGCTGGGAACCACTTTGTCTGGTTCTTCCTTTCCACTTCTCTCACCAGTATTTTGTTTTCTCTAGTGCCCTTTCTTTTCTCTTAAGTGTATCTCTTATCCCCAGTTTATCATTAACTCAGTGAAAGAGCCAAGGCATGAGGTAGCCTCCAAAAAGAGGGGGCTGTGCCTGTTGCAAGCATCTCGTCGCAGGTCATGCTCATAGAACTTTTCCAGACCCATTGGAAGAGACTTTTGGGAGGGCTGCTGCATGATGCTACTGGTTATAAGTACTAATGTGGAAGCTAATCTTTACTGTAAGAAAGCTTTTATAAAACACTAATCTTAATTTCGAAGATTAAGATGGAAGAAAAATTAGAAATCATGAATTTACACTTTAAAAAAACCCCACAAAGTTAAACAAATCAGACAATAAGCATCATTAGAGCAGAAGTTAACATACACACAGAGCACTTCTTAGAAAATGAGTTGTTTACATATTTCATAATGAGCTAGTTTCAGAAGATGAAGCATAACTTTCATTGCTGGATTAATTAGGGGTCCACATGTTATGGGAATGTGAAATCCAATGCTTATTGTAATATATCCAGACAATCAGCATTGACTAAGTAAAATCCTCCACTGAGACAGAATGAACCATTCTTTGTAAGTGTAGCTGATCATGCATGATGTGTAAAGAAGGATAGCACTGCCAACAACTTCAGGAATAGCTCATATAACTCAGGTTTCAATCAAATACTTAACTGTATGTAATAATGGAAAAGAAGGAAAAAGAGCTATGAAACGAAAATTAGTTTATCAGAAACAAATTTAATGAAAATATTTCTTATATGTTTTCTTTTTCTTTAAAGGAGAGCAGCCCTATATTATAATTTTCAAAATCAGCAATATTAAATTCTGATATATGATGGTAAAAGTCTGAACTGTGTTTTTTGCACCAGTGAGTATCAAACTATTATTAAACAATAGTTTGGTGAAGTGGGATGCTTTATGGATCATCAGAGAGAAAAACATCTCTTTAAAGTATTATTGTAACAGTTGATTACAGAAACTGAATGCAAAGAGATAGGAATTCCAGAGAAAAAATTGGTCTTTTCCAGGACAGTTAGAAAAGCTTTTCTGTTACAACAATATACATTTTATAATTGCATAATTGTACAAAATACAGAAATTACTACATATGAATACTATCACTACAGAATTGATTCAAATTTAGGGTGTGCAACTTTTCCTTACTTCCTCACAGCATTAAACAAACAACCAGCAATGTGAAATGAGGAAGAAAGAAAGAAAGAAAGAAAGAAAGAAAGAAAGAAAGAAAGAAAGAAAGAAAGAAAGAAAGAAAGAAAGAA
>JAUBNY010000007.1:557003-576261 GCA_032275445.1 Crypturellus soui | reverse complement strand
TGCAGGGGGGTTGGACTAGATGACCTCTAGAAGTCCCTTCCAACCTTAGGCATTCTGTGATTCTATGATTCTATGATTTAAAAAGTGTTAAAAGCCTTTCTAAGTCTCATCCACTTGTCTTTATCTTGCTTAAAATTCATCACTGATACAGGCTCAGCTATATCCAAATTCAGTAGTTGGTGACTTTAAACTTAGATTAATGTTTCTATTGCATAATTTAAAGTCCCCCTTTTCCCATAAATGTGCCTGAAATAATTCTCAAAATATCTTTTAAGGAAAAGGAAACTTATTCATCATGGCTTTAATAGTGCACACCAGTTTCTCTGAGCTTATTGCAGCAGAAGGATCAGGCAGAAACATGGGATGCCAGAAAACATCTCCTGCAGGTATTATGGCCTTAGGGAGTCAAGTCGTCTTTCACTTAAAAAGCTTTTCTGCAATGCAATTCAACAAGCTTTTATTGACATTCATGCACACACTGTAAACAGAGAAAAATAACCTGTTTCTGTAACAAATTTTTAGGTCATTGAGAGTTTTGGTTCACTTCTGACAGTCTTCAGATATTTCTTAGAAGTGTGTATGAGCTTTTCTAATTTATTTGGTCTGAAAAATTGTGATGGATATAAATCCTCAGACTTGCAATCTTAGTTAGGTGTGAAGGAAGTCAAAGAAGGAAGGTATTTTTTTTTTAATTTAAGAAAATAATGTGACAAAAAAGAAAAGTAGATATTCCTGAATTATTTTAATTTCCTTTCCAAACCAGAACTATAGGATGAAATATCCTAATGAAAACAGATGTGGGAAAACTATGAAAACCTTTTTAAACTTCATAAAGAGTTTGGTTTGCATTAGGTATGAATATACTGGTCAGTTATTACTACTGGTCTTATTTCAGATGAACTGACTGTATTACAAAGTGAAGACTGTGGTGATATATATCACCAATCAGCGATATGTATACATCTGAGACATACAAATGCAAATAATATATCTGCATACATATAATCATGTATACCTATGTATATCATGTATATGTATACTTACAGACAGATCTCATTTATCGAAAGACTGCAAATATATGTATGTGTTTGTATATGTATATATGAAAGGTGCCAATGAATATCCAGGAAAAAACAGAAGACAGATAATGTCATTATTATTATGTTCACCTTTAGTTTGTAAAAAATATTCTACTTTTTTGTCATATCATCATGTCGGTAGACTGTTGTTAGCTAGGCTTTTCTTTAAGTTTAGGGTTCATCATATATTGTCAACAAATATAAAATTGTAATACAAATTCAAAGTTTAATAAACTACGAAGAAGAAACAAAGATCACTTTTAAAATTCGCCCAACCTAGCAAAGAGGATTTTATTTCAATGGATTTTTCCTTTGCTAGATCCTCACAATGAATGCATTTTCAGATAAATTAATTTGACTAATTCTCCCATGAGAATATGTCTAATCTTTTTTTCACTAATATTTCTCCAGCAGAGTAGGGAGACAAGCACTTTAAATGTATCAAGAGAGGAGCATGTCTTCAGTTCCAGCCATGACTACCAGTTTTTCAGATTTGTGCCTGGATGCAAAAAGAAAGGAGAGGCATTTGTAGAGTATTTAATTCTTTGACATCTTTGCTTCTTTCTGCGGTGCTGGTTACACTCTTCCTTTCTGTATTTATTTTGACTGAAAATGTAATATCTTGGAACATATTTTAATATGCTGTACAGTCTAGAATAGCTGTTGAAGAGTATAGTCTCCAATATGAGATCCATATTAGATGGGATCCAAGATGGAATGGGATCCCATGGGAAAGGATCCAAGAAAGCTAGTCACACCAAACTCCGTTATCACTAAAGTCAGTAGCATTACCAGCAGGTAGATGAGATTCATGACTTGCTAATCAGGTCAGAATATTTACTCTTTAAAAAGTTTTGATATCTCTAGTTACAGTGGCATTTAAAGGTGATTTTCCAGTCTATAAATATGTTCAGGAGAAAACTCTAGAACAAGCCTACATGCATTCTACTGCTTTGGACCACTCTAAGAATATGTCTGGGTGGATTAGGTTAATTTATTTCCATAATGCTTTAAATCAGAAAACAGACCTCTTAGTGTGAATAAAGAGATTCAACACAGAGGATATCTTCCTAAAAATGTGAAATATAGCATTTTTTTCTGTTATAATTCCTGTATGCTGATAACCAATTGGGTAATTTCATTAAAGATATGCAATACTATTAAACCTAAGTTTTCAGAGCCCTTCAAACTAAAAATACAATTCCTTCTGTAAAACTGACCATCAAAGTCTTAAGAAGTTATATATGATTTCTAGCACTTGAATTCTAACAAAAATTGCATTTCAGATACCCTGTATGGATGGTTCTAATGTAAGAAGTAATCTGTCCTTTTCAGTAGTGACAACTCCAAGGTCACAATCACTGGTGGATTATCTTTATGCCAGTTTGGAATCCACAAATAGATTTTTCTATGAAGAGAAGCCCTGGCAACCCTAGATATACATATTCTTTCCACTTTTTTTCCTTTGGATTCTTTTCAACTAAGAGGCATGTCATTGTCAGAGGATGTACAAGGTATAGAGGGTATAGGCAGTAATTGTAATGTATAAATTTTTAAGTAATTAGAATGTTGTTTTCATCAGAATATATTGGTTCAAAGGACTTGGACTACTTGAGTTACTGATAAATGTAACAAAATGACAGATTAAATTCTGTGTTCATTAATGAATAGGAACATATTTTGAGAAAAAATATATTTATAGATAAACACACACTGTTTTTGTAATATGGATTATCATTCAGGAAAAAAGTTGGCAATTATAGTTGATAGTTCTATGAAAATAATAACTCTACTCAATAGCAGTAAAAATAGCAAATCAAATGTTTGGAGTCATTAAGAAGTGAACAAACTCAAAATGGAAAATGTTGTTAGGCAACACTACAACTCAATGGTTTGCCATTCTGACTGAGTATGTAAAATACATTTCAGTCTGCCTTATCACTAAAAACATGTAGGGAACTATAAAGAATGGAAAGGAAGATGAGTAGTGAGATCAGAAAAATGAAACAACTTGTGTTGATAGATTAAGTCTCTTCATACAGAAAAAAAAGATCTATAAAATCACAAATTATTCATATGGTGGGTGAATGGTGAATAGGAAAGGTCCATTCATTGTGAAAGTGAAAGATTTACAGGGGCTGCAGATGAAATAAGGCTTAAAGCAAGCAAAATGAGATACTTTTACAGTGCATAATTAAGCCATGGAACCATTGCCATAAGACATTTAAACACCAAGGCAAAAAACTGTGTTCAAAAAGTAGTTAAACAAATTCAAGAAAGAAAAACCATCCTTTAAACAAACCTCCCGTACTGTTGCTAGCAATGCTTTGATAACTGCTAATTGCTGGATCTGGAAGGTTTGTTGTAGGAATTTCACTACATCCTTGCCAGTTCTTCCTGCTTTTCCTAAGAAGCCACAGCCTTCCAGATCTATACCAACCTCATAAATAAAGATTAAGTGGTAAAGTAGCCAAAGGAAAATTATATCTCCTTGAGGCTGCATATTAGTTAACTAGTCAAATTTTTGTCCATCCGCGATATTTCAAAATGTTTTTAATTTCAGGAGCTTTAAAAAGTGTGTGTTGCTTATCCCCAACAGCTGAAGGGAGCAGGAGCTCAGGAGATGACACTGACCCTCCAAAGCATGCGAAAGCATTTTGTGTGCAGAAGTGGGCTGGTGCTGGATTTTGTTTTCCAGCAGCTCCAAATGCCGTTCCTCCTTTCCTCCCTTACCTTCTCCATCACACTTTTTTTTAAGAATTCAATGCATATTCATATTGCAGAAAAGTCAGTCCTCCAGTGAAGAAAGCTTCATTTTTCCTTCTTAGTAGTACATCTTTTATCTTTTCTGTAACTCTCAAAACCCGCCAAAGTTTAATTTTGTCTTTTCTGCTTCCTCTCACTAAAGATGAAGAAACATGTGATGCCTATCTGTGTAATCTTTAATATTTTTTTCCAAATGACTGAATGATTTTGTGAATGGAGGACCTCTCAAGGGTTGTGTACTCCATCCCTATAGAGGTCTGTGGGAACAGTGGCATTCAGTAAGTCAGCACCTGCACTTTAGCTTTATGAGGAGCAAAACTCGTAGAGCCCTGCAGCTAAGTGTGGCCATCCTATCATTAGAGTATATAATAACCAATAGTGAGAACAGGTAGGAATACATAAATAGCTGTCTGGCTCTCCTTATTTTATATATTGAGTTAAATTGTTGTGGTACATCCACTACTCTTTCCAAGTATCTGCACTTCGTTGGTTTGTAATTTGTGTAATAACTTTGAACCACTTCATTTCTGCACTGAGTAATAGCAGAATAAGCCTACAATGATGTTTCTCTTAAAAACAACTCTATGTCATTTCTGAATTGTTTTATCAAACGCTGTCAAACCCTCCCACTTCACCATTAAGCGTATACCTCCTCCTTTTTCCTCCCTGTCTGTCTGCTCTGAGCTCTATCTCCTTTCACAATGATCCTTTCCGATTTGTCATTTCCTTGCCCACTTGGACTGCTCCCACAATATCACACATTGAGAACTCATGCATGCTGTCAGCTCTCTTAACATTGCTCCTAAACTCCTTATATTTGTACACGAGCTCTTTCACAGACCTCTGTTTATCTTTTTTTTTTTCTATAACATTAGAACTCGTAAACCTTAATCTAGCCTTCCTTTAAATTCTTTTCAGAAACAATGATGTATCTTATGTTCCCACTTTTGTTTTCATTCTGGGTGCTGCTCTGCAACCTCATTTTCCCCTGTCTCTCCTTCAGTTTTGATACTGTAATTATTTATGCAGGAAGATCAGAGATTTACGGGGTGACTCTCGATGTGTGGGGCCTTCCCTCACTTTCTCATTCAAATCTCTCCAAATCTGGGCTTCCTGAAAACTGTTAAACTGTTGGTTCTGTTCAGTTTTGCGTTCAGTATTTTGATATTCTCAATACTGTTGCTGTATTGTAAGTAACACAAAGCAGAAGAGAAACAATTAAAGTTGTTAGGAGTGAACATAAACTTTACACTTACATTAGAACAAAAGACAAGACATACATTGAAACTTTCTATTCCATCCAAAAAACAATCTTTTTCTCCTTGTAATAAAAATGAAAAGATATTGAAGAGAAATGCAGAAAAACTGGTGAAGTTACAGAAGTTACAAAAATCGTACAGGGGTTAAGTGCTCAAAAATACAGGAACAAGTGTATTGACTGTTAAAAGCTACTGATTCCTTAAAGGAAAAATATAAAATTGTACAAAAATACTTGAGTTTGCTAGAGAGAAGGAAACAAAGCACAGGTAGAGAAGGATTTCACAGACTTTGTCAGGAATATATATATATGACCCATGGCAGGCCATTTCAGTCTCTACCAGCTGGTAACAATTTTGTCTTGTATTAGCAAGAATTACACTAACTCAACAGAGTGTTTTCTATCTCAGAGACTCCCTTGCTCTGTCCTGAATCCATGGATTATCACTTCCTTTATCCAAAAACATTTTGATCGAGTTGAAGTTCTCAGCAGGAAACACTAACCGAGGATAGGTTTTCAGTTCTGTCTGCAGCAGAAACAGCTGGGAGTTCCTTCCATGGTGACAGCAGTAGGACTAGTAAAGAATGAGAAGACATTTTTGTCTCAGAGATAAGACACAGCTCTGGCAGCCTCTGGAACCATCTCAGTGACTTCACTTTCTGAAGCAGAGGGAAAGGCCTTTATTCTCCTTTCAGGTAAAAGTATTTTACACTTTACAACACAGGTAAAGCCTCCCTTAAAGACACTTGGTTGTTGGACTTCAGGGAGAACACGGTAGAGGCAGAATTTTGCATTTCTTCAAAATTGTTAGAGATGACTAGAAGCTGCCTGGGTTAAAGGAACCACTGAAAGATTTTCCAAAACCTTAGGTAAAATCCACAATTTGGTCCAGTAAAGCAAAATTCTATTTCAACATTTTGTTTTTCCAATGAAAATTGAAAAAGCATAATTTCAGCCACACTCTTTAAGGTTTTCATTTTCATTTATTTCACCTATAAGAATGATAGTATCTGGTTCTGTTCAGCTGAAATGCTTTGTTTTCAATTCCTGAAAATTGGAGTATTTTTCAGGTTTTATGGATGTTCTACTAAACTAATTACCTGTGCTAGAAATGCTAATGATGTTTTGTTGTTATTGTTGAAAATTAAAACTAATTTCAAGTAGTCCCTTTCTGACATTCTTCATGAGAGTAATAGGAGATGGTTTCTTTAAACAAAGTCCCATATCACCATTTACTTGTCCTTTCTTCAGCAACTTGCTGTCAGCAGGAAAAGGACAGAAGCCTACACTGGTCTCACCTTTCTCTTTTGCCAAAAGGCAGGTCCTTCAGCATTCCTGGAGTTTAGCTGAAACCACTATCGGTAATAGTGGTACATCTTGGAATCCAGGTAAATCAAAAACTACATAAGTAATAGAAGTCTTTAATGCTTTTAATATACTTGGGTTAGGTTTTAGCTTTTGAGTTACTCTGAACTTCATACTGCTGTGGCTTTTTTAAAGAATCATGGCTCCAAAAATATTTAGCTTTGTATATATTTATTATAATCTTGTTTTTCTTAACGCTGTCTTTATACTGCTTCACTGTGTGAGCACTGAAATTGCCATATGATAGGTGTGGAATCAGTATTGCACAGCTGTAAAAAAAGGAAATTCATGAAAGGAATTGCAGTTTAATATACAGTTCACAATGGAAAATATCTGAGAGCCATTTGTCAAAGAAAATTAGTAATGCTCTTATCACCCCACATTAGCCACCTTTCCTGGTAAGCCTTAATAAACATGATAAACAAAAGCACTGCTGTGTGTCAGACAAAGAGCTCTTTTCCAGCCAAAGATATAATTTCGCATTAAACACAAGCACTAGAGCAGTGATAGATTTTTTTTTTGTCCTCAGGGCACTTAGCTGGAGATTTCACCCAGACCAACCATTTTTAATAACACCATCACAGCTGCAAGCAATGATGTTTTCTTCCTTTATGTATACCCATAGCAATTCAGTTAAATCAGGAGCACCTTCCCATTCATCTCTCATTTCTTAGGAAATACCTGAAATCTAGTCTCTTTATTTCTACAGAGGCTAAATTCATAAAATAATGCTCAGTTGAACTTAAAAATGTCTTTCATCTCCCACCCGGGGATCCAATACAGAGTGCTCATTAGAAACATTAGGCACAACCCCCTGACCTCGGCCTATCAATGGTGAAGGACACAAAGAATCTTCCTAAGCGCACAGAGATCTCTCCCAGGAGAGTGGGAATTTTACAGGAATCAAAACCAGCCAAAAATAAATAAATAAATAAACTTCTGCAGCTTCTGTCCACTTCCACTGATCTCTGGAGGCCAATCCGGAGTATGGACTGCCTCACTCCTCGCTCCTGCACACAGAAAGTAACTCTCAAAGTCCAGAATATAAAAACTATAGAGATCTTCTGTTTGAACTATTGACATTTTCTTCACTGTTAACTTCACAGAAAGCCAAGAAAATCTTATCTTTGTTGCCAGATCCCACATATAGTATTAGTGTTACTCTATTAGCCATTATAATATATTAATTCTTGGAAATTTGGGCACGTGATATTTTCACTCTAGTCCTTTTTCTCTGGCACATTTATCAAGTAGAATTTTTGCAGGGAAGTTCACACCTGAAACTAAGGTAATTATTTGTACTGCTTGCACCTTTGAGCATAAAAGTTATGTTACCTGTGCAAGCAGCACTACCTCTAGTCATAAGTAAGGATAAGGGATCGTGCTGTGTTCCTACCAATAGGAAGCCTTATGATGGAAAAAGTAATATTTTCTTTTTTTCTCATCTCTACCGTGGACTTAAGCACTGTCAAGGTAGTCCGTTCACATATGCTGCTTTTAAAGACATGACATCATTATCATGTATTAATTACCACCTATGCTATATCACCAGTACAGCAAAATCATAAAGATTTATTTAAAAAAAAATAAACATTTTTTCCTTGTTTATTGGGACAAGGTTATAGAAGAGCTTTTTTACATAAATAAAATGCCGCAGGCCTAACTTGTTCCATTTCTCTCCTTCCATTTTACATTATTGATGGCATAATTTTTCATTATGCATTTTCCTACACTTCATAGGAATTCATAAAACATTTCTTATCTGAAAGAAACAATATGTTCTTTGCACCACTTCCCCTTATATTTTTTTTCCTAGATGCACAAAACTAAATCCTGGGTAAACCCAGAAAAAATATGTCCTCATTTCTGAGGTTTTTTTATTCACCTATAACTATTCAGGGAGTTTCTGAATTTTAACCCCAGATTTGAAGGAATACATTAGAATAGTTGCTTTTCATTTGCTTGAGTTGCTGATTTGCAAAGTGAGAAGTAGTCTGCACTACAAATTTATGCACAACATCAAGGTCTAGACCTAATACTTTGCTACATTCCCCCCAAGACTGGCATTAGTTCTTTTAAAATCAATTCTGCTGTATCTATATGAATTGCAATCTACAGAGCGCATATAAGCACAGAAAACCATTTCAAAGCTGCTTGCACCAGGGTTCATTTTATTTTTTCACAAAGACTGTTTAGTATCCACCTTTTTTGTTTTGTTTTGTTTTGTTTTGTTTTTACTAATAAACCAAGTATTTATCTAGCTGCTATTATTATCATTTACTGCTAAAATCTGATACGTTTTTCCTTTATTGCTTGTTAGTAACAGAAAAATTAAGGCTTTGAATCTTTTCCTAAACATTCATTAAGAAAAATGATTCAGCTCTGGAATCCTCAACTGTTTGTGTTTTCTGCTAAGTTGTTAGAATATGCATAGCACACCCATAGGTTAGTCTTATTAAAGTACTTCTCTCACTTAAGTCAGCTAAAAGTTAGCTGTCTAGCCCAAACCAGTTGTCTGACTTTCCCTTTGGAGAGAGAATTAACTCAAAAATCTTTGGGGAAACAGACCTAAAATCTTACATGCCTATCTTCTAATGACATACATAGTGGGGATACATGAGACATATGTTTGCCTGTCCACATTAATTCAAATAAACTAGCTAGAGTAATAGCCTAAATAAGGTGTGTTCTTGGTAAGACTGTTGTCCTGCATGTTGTTTCCATCTTTTTAGGAAATACAGCTGGGTTGCAGTACATGCTTTTTATAGAATACATGACCCACAACAGTTTTTATCTGGTTCTAGGTAGGGTTCAAAAAATTGAATTTTGAATAAAAAAGTACTAAAAGATTGACCTAGTCTTGAGAACACTTCCTCATGCATAAGATACGATAAAGTTACAGTTAGATGAACTTTTGAAACTGAGTTGTAAAATTCAGGATGAGGACATAATTTTCTTCAAAATGAATTCTTAATTTAGGGAAACACGTAAACATTTTTTGACCTTTGACCTTGGAAAGATTTTTTGACCTTAAAGAAACCCTTAACAGTGGATATATAGACATTATTATCTTATTTTGTTATTCTGTTTTTCTGTATAGTCCTAATCTTTTTTTTTTTTTTCTGTGAGTTTGGGTTTCACTGGCAACATGGCTGCAGAATCCTCTTAAACACTCTTGAAGAGGTTTTTTTTCTCTGTTTCTGTGCACTTTTTTATTCTCTCTTAAAAGCCTACCTAGCAATTTACAACCTTTCTGATATGACAAAAGAATTTCTGAATCTTTACTGTTCTTTTTGTCCTCTTCTCAGTTCTAATTTATATCATTTTACCTTTAAAGTACAGTGACCAGGCACAGAAATGTTCTGTTGTGGTCACTTTCCACACTTCGAATAATTTCTTCATATTTTGAGTCTGACATTTTTGTGTGCATACAGAAATTTTATTTGCTTGTATATATTGCCATTATGTACTCTGGCAGAGGGCTTTTCAGTCACTGCAACTTTCATTCAGTCACTCTACCTGACCAGTACGTTTTATCTTTTGAACTTGGAAAGGATTTTCTGTTTTTTTTCTCTTGTCTTCCTACCTTGACACGTCTGAACTTTGAACTGCTGAGGCACTTTACTGAAAAACAGAAATTGAAGATGAAAAAACCCTCTGTGTTACTAAGAGTAGTAGCTGGTGTATTTAAGTTTCTCTAAGCAAATTTACTTATGCATTCTGCACATTTTGATGCATGCTGAAGACAGGTAGCAGGTCTTCAGTGGGACAAAATCATGATCTCATAGATATCAGAATGTCATGCTTTATGCTCTTAGCTTTCATCAGAAAAGCAATTTAGAGTAAATGAAAAAATATTTATATTTATTTACACTTACAATATGCATGAGATGTGGGATCTTTCTCAATGGTCTTGGTAAGAAAGGATGGTCACAAAATTGTGTATGCATTATGGAAAAAAATAAATGGTACCTCTATCAAAAACTTCAGCACTGGGAGCTGTGAGAAGGTTCCCAGCATATGGGCTGTGATGACTGTTACTTTATTGTCCTGATGATGATGAAGATGTATAGATGTGCCCAAAGGAAACAGGGCACAGAACTTGAGCATTCTTTGGAAACGTAGCTCACACTGAATTTCCATGTTAATCTCAATGAGGTTCATCTCAGCTAAATATAAATGTCTGCAATGGGTATCCTACATCTAAACTTGGCTATCCTAGGCCAGTAGAAATGTCACTAGAGATGAATAGGCAATCTAGGGGTGTTATACATGTGACTTATTTTAGATGTTCATTCTAGCATAAGATAAATTACACCATAGTACTGCTTGTTTCTACTCCTTCACTATAATAGGAAAAGACACAACTGCCTCAGATAGATACAGATCACAATCTCTAGTCCCACACGGTGTCCAAAAAATGTTGTGAGCCACTGAGATGAGGTGAGAATTAGGCAGAAGTTGTGGATTTTTTCAGATGAGGTATTCAAAGGGCAGAACTCCTGTAAGCTAAACAACAGCAAAAATCTGTGCAGCATATGTATCCCCTCGTGTGGTAAAGTATGGCCACGTGCTCACATAAGCATGCCATTAATGGAGTGGAGTGGTGGCTCAAGACACTAATGCCAATCAACCTGTGTAACCCCGTGGTTTCTGGAGTGACTTGATGTGTAGCTCTGCTCTAACTGAGAAATTCTACCACTGCTGCAATTTAAAAAATGATGCACATTTGCTGATTTAGGTATGGATGTTAATAAGCCAGTAGAACTGTACATTGAGTACTATTCCTTTGGATAATAGATTTAGGCTACTTCATACTGACATTCTGCTTGAGCAGTCTTCCTGCATTGTTTACCCTGTGTGCTTTGTTAGGAGGAGAGCTAAGTGTGGATAACTGACAATTTGCCACCAATAAAGATAATCTAGATGAAGGGCTCTAAAAACTCCCATTTTGAGCAGACCCACATAAAAGCTAATTAACTTCAGCATATTCCTCTCAGGCATTCATTAGAGAGTAGTTTATACACTGCCTTGGTATAAATGTACTGATGCCCTGTGTATCCTTATCAACTTAATTGACCATTCACACCATTTATTATTCAGATAGGTTTTGAAACTGCAAGGAGTTATCCCTGATGCTCAGCAATGCAAAGAATCAGGTTGTTATATTATCTGTTTTTTTTTTTCCTTATTGAAAATTATGTTAAATATGACTTTCAATAGAAGCCCAGAACCTCTCCAGATAAATCTTGTAGTCTAATAGTGGACAGATGTCTCCATGAAGGACTCTCTGTCCTTGATGATGTCTCAAATGTTTTTTTAAATAAAAGGACTACCCTCTAAACAGTACATTTATTCTATTAGTGTGATTATTCTACCTCTAAGTGAGTTTCAGTGTAATGGATACAGGGCTGTTCCCAGACTGATAAGTGGATATTAATCCGTTACAACACACTATAATAGTAAATTATAAATTCACCTATCATAAATACCATTATATAAAGCTGCGATTATGCAATTAACATACCACTCTTTTCACTAACATGCTAAAAGCTCTAAGTGCAGTCTGCTCAGAGTTACATGGGTATGGATGGTAAGTGTTATGTTTTATGTGTAAAGAATTGCATTTTCTTTTTTGAAATGTTCTTTCTGAAGGTCATCTGGCTAAAATTATGGTTCCTAGTATATCCTCTTTTATATCATCTTAATAAAACATATAAGTGGAGATGAAGATTTGGTAGCACCATTTGTATTAAGGTCCTTGTCTTTTTAAACACTTTTTTGCTCTTCCATAGTTAAAATCTACAGGTGTCAGTAAGAAATAGCATATACATTTTATATTTATATATATTATATATATATATTTATATTCTCTTTGATTTAGATTAAGCTGTGTAAAAATCTCATCACCTCATTCATAAATATCTCTCAGAAACTGGTGCTTTTTGTGAGGGACAGGAACTAGTGGCTCAAATGCTGTAATTTCTTTTAGCTTATGTCTAACGCTGTTTAATAGCCTCACAACTCAAAATGGTTCAAGACCAATGTACGTGAAGGAAAATGGATATGGCCTCTGAAGTGCCACTGCTTTTCTACAGCAGATTGTTAGCAGTATGCTTCATATTGCCTCGCCTGGCCTCTGCCTTCTGACAGAGAAATAAATTCATGGCAGGCTGTGAAAAGGATGCTGGTGACAGCATCTAAACTGTTCTATGGAAAACGAAAAGACTGTTCTTCCAAAGGATTTCATGGGACTGACATAAATACTCAGGATAATCAACACTGCAGTTCTTCAAATATGTTGATCTATAATATATATTCTTTTAATTAAGAACAACTGTTTATTCAAGAAGAGGCAGTTTTTCCTTTCTTCCTGCCTTCCTTTCTTCCTCATTATGGGTAAATGAAATTTTTTTTATTGCAATTCAAAACTCAGAGACCATCTAGATAAAATAAATAAATAAGTAAATAAGAATCCTATGGGCTGTTACTCTCCTAGATTAAGAATTGCTTTGTGATTGCAATGTTACAATTTTTTTTTAAGGTATGTGTCTGTAGATATGGCTCACTTGCAAATACAGAACTTGCTATTATTAATAGTTTCTAGTGCTCTCTAGGAGTTTTCTTTAAGTCTAATTCTCTATTTAACCTTTTCAGTTACTTTTAGTACCATCTTTTTCTTCCACATTTCTATTTGAATCAGGATGGTACCCTTGCAGAAACCGTTAGATTTTCAAAGGGATGAGTTCTGTACCTCATACATAGCACAAACTTTGCATAAACTGAGCACATTACCCAGAGAGATAGTAGAGCCTCCGTCCTTGTTGATTTTTGAGGTCTGACTGGATGTAGTCCTGGGCAACTTTTATTAGCTGACTATGCCTTGAATAGAAGAATTGGACTAGATGTGTCTCCAGAGATCTCTTCCAAACCCAATTATTCTCTTATCCCATCCCATTCTTACTATACATAGTTATAATGTAGCTATTTATTTATTTGGCTGATTTAACTATGAGTGTTTCAAGGTTCTTTTCCATTAAAGAAAGTGGAGAAAAAGCTATGAAGACTAAAGTTTGCAGTCATCAAGGAAATAAATATTCCAGGTTGGTTTTTTTTTTTTTTTATTGTATGGCTTTGACTCTGAAGTTTTACTATGGAGACGGTGAATGATTTGTATGAGACCATCACAAAATGCATAAGTAAAGATAATAAGTGGGATGTTGATTAGGTAAAAATTAGATGCACATTCAGATAATTAAAATAATGACGTGTGGATGCTAAGGTCTGGAATTTAACTCACAGTGTTATAAATAGATCTCAACAGATAACTTTTCCCTTAATCTAAAAAGCAATTTCATTATAGATTGGGGTACAGCTCTATCATCCAATCCAGTATCAGGTATTACTGATTTAGGGATTCATTAACTAAAAATTATGATAATGAACTACACCCAGTTTCTTCTGGAAAAGAAGGCAAAAGAATAATATACTACCTTCCAGTGTAAATATATTCATGAAGGAAGGGAAATTAAATCTGTTTAGTGCTGATAGCCCGTAGGAATAAAATATTAATATAAATACCTGGCAAGTATTACATTAGCTATATATTGAAAAAATATATTTATTGCGGTTTTCAAGAATGTGCCTTGTCACAGAGTGCGTTTTCTAATTAAAAATACATTTTGTTGTTTCACTTCATTCTGATGGAGAACTGGAAATAAGAATGGGAGAGCAGGAATAAAGCGTCTATGTTTTGCCAGGGCTCCCAGACACCCTGGCTGTTCTGAGCCAGCTCTTCTGGGACTGACCACGTAGATTCATATTTACTTTGTTTTGCAGGAGACCTTTAGAAATTTAGAGCTAAGGAAAGACATCTTTATGGTTAGGAGAGTACTACTGTGCTAATCTTTAAGAATCGTATCTTCAGACAGAAGACAGATGTCTCCTGCAGATGCCTATACTCAGAGGCTTACACACTCAAAATATAACAAAAGTAGAAGGCTACACTATTTTACTACAAATAACATAATAAATAAAACAAAAAAAGCAAAGCAAAACAAAAAATACTGAAACCAAGAGTTTTCTACAAAGAAAATCTGATAATTAAATTAAAATGAAAGGAAAGACTAGAGAGCCCTTTCAAGAGCAGAAAAAAACCTTCATGTAGCTAGAAAAGAGTCAGAGGTATGTAACACTTCTAGCTAATGCACAGAAAAAAAAAACATGCATTAACCCATTTGTTAAGAATGTCACTTAATTTAATAGAGAAAATGTCATTACCAATTTAAAGGAAGTTTTTTTAAAAAAAAATAGATAGAAAAAGGTTTTTAATTTATTTTACTTAGACTAAATAACAGCATACTGAGGTATGACAGTGTTCTGCTCTGAATTCAAACAAAATTGTTGGAGGAACTGCTAAGCCAACCAGTATCCTGGACAAAAAATATGCGTTTGCTACTTATAGTCAGAAAATGTTTAGATATACATATTCAATCAGTGCTATCACTGGTTTAAGTTGCCTTTAAAATATGTACAATGGTAACATGCTGATGAAACTCTGTAATTGCGCATACCAGGTGAATGAAACTGTCACTCATTACAGTGCTACTGTCCTCTGTCTGGCTTTGATTTCTCTACGAGCATTTGTGAATGAAAACATCTTGGTTTCCTGTATTTGATAGGGCAGCATAAGTAGGGTTCTCTCTTGAGTGCTTAAGGTCTAGTAGCAAGATGACGACTGACTTTAGTTTAAGTCTTTATTCTCTCGTCTGTTAGAACTATTAATGGCTGAAGCACCTGTCCTCAGGAATGCTATACTGTACTAGGTGCACTGCATGGGGACAGAATTAGTCGTAGTTTAAACTGTACTTTGACCTTGGTTAGTAGAATGTGAAGATGATTGAACACTGGAACAGGTTGGCCAGAAAGGCTGTGAAGCCTCCGTGCTTGAAGATACTCAAAATATGACTGGATGTGGTCCTGGGCAATGTGCTAGAGTATGATGGGCTGATGGGCTTGGACTAGATGATCTACAGTGTTGCCTTCAAAGTTCAAATATTTTGTCATTCTCTGAGTCTGTGATTCTGATAGTGATAACACTACTCACGGGTACTTGTAAAGAACACAGATACATTTCTCTATTCCTTTAGAAATCTTCTCAAGCATCCTAGCACTCCTCTGCACTGAGTCTTTGAGTTTGCACTAAAACCTTACTTCTTGCTGCCCCACTAACATGGAAAAGTGCTATTGCACTATTGCTATTGCATATAGTATATTACCACTAGTGAGAGAAAGGAAGATGAAAAAAAAAATATATAGATGTTAAAGAACTGGTGAGCAACATGAGGCCAGTTCACACTTGACTTGTTCCTCTCACAAGCAACACCTGAAAACTTATCTTTGTTTTCTACACCCACATGAAAAAACACAATTCCACTGCCAAAAAACATACAACTAATTTTATAATTAGTGCTATTACATAGTAACTAGGCTTACATAAATATCCCAGGTGACATAGTTAACTTCAAGGGTACTAGTCAGCAAGAACTGGTCATAAAGTGTAAACTAATTCATGTTTGAGGACAATTGTAATATTGTAAATCTGCTTTTCAGTATTGACAAATACAAGCCCAAACTAAATATCTTCAGGGATTTATTTCAGTAGTAACTAGAGAACCCAAGTCTGTGCTTTGCAGAGTTTTCCTGTGCTCTTTGTCTTCCCTAATAGTAGATTAAATGTTCCAAAAAAGGGAAAATACAGATGGGAAAATACAAAATCTTTGAAGGGACCACTATGGCTTACCATGAAATGTATCCAATACAATGCACTTACAGAAGGCACCAAACTTAACAAAGTACATCAAAACTAGTAGTTGTGTTTGATAATCTAGATATGCAAATATATCCCTTAAGACCAAGTGTTGTGTAAAAGAAGACCAGACTTGATATTTTTATCTTTTCAAATTTCTTTTGCTTTTTGCTCAGCAAACTGCTTTTTTTCTCATGCCCAGATGCTCATCCCAGTTTTATTATGATCAGCATTTAAATATGATATTATATGCTGACCTCTATAAGAATTAAAGCAAAACATCTGCTAAGTACTTTAGTTAAAAGAATATAGATGATTAATATATGTTTAAGCACCCTGATGAGCTGGAGGTTGTGTTCGCAATGTTCTTACTTTTATACACAAGACTGGGAAGTTAGTAAATATTATATAATAGGACAATTAAGTGAGAATCTTGTTCACTCTATGCTGGTTTCATCTATTAGTTTCATCTGACAGTAACAGATGTTTTTACAGCTCTCCATTTAAATATATTGCCAGTCACCTCTGATTTGTTGTGGTGGACTAGTCTTGTCACTCATGTCTGTATAGGAACCTAGAAGATCCCAGTGCAAAAGTCCCACAGCAGCAACTCAACAACAGTTATCTTCTCCTTGTCTTCTTGTCTTTCTTTTCGGAGTTCTTCTGTGAAAGAACAGGAACTCTTTCAAGTGTTGTTTTGGTGTTCAGTCTACATCTCTCTCCTGTTTAGTCTTCCTGCTGATAAAAAGGACTATACGTAGAATGAGATCTTGGCGTAATGATTTTATTCTGAGAAATGTGACCTTACATCTCCATTGGCTTCTGTATTTGCAAAATAAATAGCAAAGTTCTTGTATAAGTCTCCTGCTCATTATATAGAATAATTCTACCTTAGGCTCTTGGCTAAGAGCTAACCTAATAAATGCACATTTGGTAAGAGACAGGCAATGAATTTGCAAGACTTCTTTTTTTTTTTTTTTTTGCTGTAAGCCTGAATTCTTTTCTAAGGTTCTATTTAAGGTGCAAAAGCTGGTTATCTTTCCAGCAGTGTCTAAGAAGAAAATAAATTCATAATGGATAAAGTTGTTGAAAGTTCAGTGATCTGTAGAGATTTTTTTGACAGTCATGTGGACATTTGTGCTTATTAAATTAGAAGTGACACTGGACAACATTCTGATGTGGGGAAAAAAAGTGCCCCTTTCATCCTTAAAGTAGTAGAGAAGCTGTCTGAGAATTCAGTGATGCTATAGCATTTCATCCTACTTCTATTTCCTACTATTCACCTACTTTTATTCTCATGCATATGAAAAGGCTAAAAGTAGATGTTACAGTAATATGCTCTTCATTGTATTTTTTGGGGGCTAAATTTCCTTCTCTTTAAATAGAAAGGGTAGTCTTGCTCATATTTATTCTAATATACTTAGTGATGGGTGAGCCTTCTCTGTTTCACATCCTCTCAACATTTTATTTCTAGTGCAGTGGCTCATTACTTGAAGCCTGAACTTTGGTACAACAGTGTAGGCTGCTAGAAGACACACTCACAGGCTGCTAGAAGACACTCTCCCTGGATTAGATCATTAGAGAAGCTTTAATCCTTTAGAACAATTTTTCAATACTGTTTACACCAGGGACTACCTTGTACAAATCCTCTTTACACAAGACAAGAATAACACAGGAAGAAACTATTTGTCTCTGATCTTTGCAAAGAAGGAGAGCAAGCCTGAGTCCTCAGGGGGCTTTCTATCACTTAAACTAACCAGGAGGGGATTAATCAAAGATATCTTTGCTGCATGATGTACAGCCAGCTTCAAAGCTACAGTCACATTGATCGGTGTATAACAGAACAACACTCATAGCATCTTGTGTTTTAAGTTGAGGTACAGCAGAGCTGAAATGCTTTTTTTTTTTTCCCATCAAGACAACTGCAGGGTATCACAATGTCCTGAAATCCAAAGTGAACTGGTCAGTTGTTTGCATAGGAACTCAACAATTCACTGTAATGAAGACAGGGCTGGTCTCTTGGCAGTAATTTTATGTACTAGTTCCTTGCAAGCAAATCTAAGCTTCTTTTGTGTGACCTTTTAAAAGTCATCTTGTATGCAAACCAATTTTCCATGTTTATGGGAGTTGACTATTCCTGCATAATTCCATTTTTTACCATTGTATAATTAGAGTTATTTCCATCCTGTCACAACAGCACACAAATGAAATGCTATAGCTGTGAAATAACTCTGTTGCCATTAACAAGAAGAAATAATAACCTTTGAGATGAAAGTCTTGAATGAAGAATTTGATTGGATACTTTGTAAATAGAAAGATAGATATATAGCTAAACAAGAGGACAAAACAAACATTTCTGGGTGAAAAAATAAAACGAAGCTCTATGAAAAAAATCAAAAAAAGAATTGCATTTTTAAAGTTAATACATTTTAAGGTCTGATAAATTTGAAAGAGATTTGGGCTTATCAAGTTTCTAATTGATTTAGAATTAAGAAAAGATGCTAATCCATATTTCTCTTAGCCTAAGTAAGGCCCTTTATCATCAGTCTATCTTCACCTTTTGGGATCACTAAATATTTAATTAATTATACAAGGAGAAACAGGCACATGAAGAGTTCATCTCTCTACCTAGTGACCAAGCCATATTTCCATCTCTCTGCTGCATTCCCCCCCCCCGCCTTTATTTTTTTTCCCTCTCTTTGAAACTTCAACACATTTTTCTTTTATTCCAATATGGTAGAAAACTCAGTGATAACATCTGTTTTATTTATGTGGTTTTTTTCCTCAAAGTAATGAAGATATTTCTGAAATCTCAGAATAGGGGTATCTGATACATTTTGTGTGTTTTTGCTAAAAAATCTATAATTTCAGTAAGTAGGAACATTGTGAGAAGAGAAAATATTAGACTAGCTATTTAGACCTGATATCCTCTACATCTGATTCTCTCTAACATGTGCAATATTTTCCTATTAGGCCACAGCC
>JAUBNY010000007.1:536610-548600 GCA_032275445.1 Crypturellus soui | reverse complement strand
TTGCTCCAAGCTGACATGAAACTAAATTTCAGCATTGCAAGATGACTCAAGAAATGTGCTAAAGGAATAATATAAATCTTGCCTGCACATTAAAATGTTCCCACGTTAGCTATTCCAATGATGATAAATCAGTATAAATCATCTTCATGTGTATATCATTAGTGTTATTATAAAGTTACTTTTTTGTAGAATAGCTATTTTTGTATAGGAAAAGGTGTATTTGTTATTAGTGTAAGACTTTCATCTTCAACACGAAAAGTTCATGAGAAGCAGAGTTTCCCACAGTAGGATTTGTACTGACATAACTGTTTAAATTCCCTTTTGGAAAGCTTTCCTAGCTGACTTTGACAAGCATTTATTTACATCATATGCTCGCAGACACTGCTACTTGTTAAGATTAATTTCCTTTTCTTTCTGGTTGGGTGGTAAGATGCTGATTTACTCTATTTGTCATAGCATATGCATACATGCATGCTGTATATAGGAACAGAGGATGCTGCAAGCTGCAACAGGAACAGCATGTTTCATACTAAAAATGGGAATAGCATGGAGGAAAGTGCTTGTTCCATCTACAGTTACTCAGACTTGTGTCCCCCTTCCAGCTTGTCTCCTCTACTCTTCCTATAGCAGTGTCATGGAGCAATGCCATTACAAGTTACTGCAAGGGACTCATGAAAATGCCTGCATATGTATTAATGTTCCAGTTGCTATATGGAATATGAATGAGTGTATACATTTGCACTCTGTTTCTAGGGCTTGCATGAGTCATTATAAGAAAATTAAAGGTACAGCCACTGTTGAATTTATACAGAGAAATCTATTGGCATGGCATGTATTCAGGGATTGTGCTTGTAACTTTCATAAGAAAGGTCTCAAATTACTTGGCTAGCTGTGTGACTGTTAATAGGCTTACTATTTCTGCCCTTACCTAAGAGCCATTACTCACTGATGGAACCAGAAGCCATGTTTTGTAAATGATTAATCTACATATGACTTTTTCCTTTCCTCTGAGCAAGTATGATGACCTTTGTGGTCTATTTCTTGTCTTTCTGAAGAGGTGGCCAAAGCCTGAGGTTATGGTTAAAGGTCAAAGTAATCACTCAGGTTACAAGACCTCTGGGTTACCCAAATACTGATGGTTGTTAAAGAAGAGTCGAGTTCCTGCATGTCTTTCTTACACATCTCTGCATAGTGCGTAGTTTCCGTCTGATTCAGTTCTCCAGTCATTTTTGTTTCTGTGAGTTAAAGTAGGACATAAACTTTGCTAAAATTGATATTTGAATAATAAATGAGCATGCCAGTTGCACATAACATATAAAGAACTTGTTGCTATGTGTTTCCTACTCAGGGTAAACTTTGGCTCTCTTCTGCCATTGCTAAGGTGTATGTTTGTTTTTGTCTTTGCTATTAGAGCCTTTTCATTTGAGAATGGAATAAACTGCAATTCAACATCATTATTCTTGATGAGTTGATGAGAACTGTGCTACCTCAGCAACCTGGAAAAGCAAAGCTTTCCTTAGGCTGTGCTTGCCTAAGATTGTCTATCATATAGCAGTTCCACTGAGGCAGTTTCCCTTTCAGATTCCAAGCTTATAATGTTCTTTCTTATTGAAGTGGTTCACGTACTAAAGAGCTCAGCCTTACACTCCTCATCTGATTGAAAGTGATGTAGTTCAAATGCCACTGCCCCCAGGTGCTTGTCCACCTCGTTGCCTGAAGCTACAACCTCCAAAGCAGGTCCAAGCAAAAGAAACGGTGGCTCAGCCAAGGCTATAGTTCACAGTCTGTGGCAGTAAGACAAATCAATTTTTATCAATAGTTACATCTAACATGCTAGAGGATGAGCTGAGACAGTAGAGTTGCAGGAACATCTTCACTTCTGCTGCCTCTGCAAAAGGGACAGCAACCTTTGACAGCAGAGCACAGCTGGGGCTGGCAACGAGATGATCCAGAAGCTGAGTTGCAGCATCCTCACAGCTATTTGTTGTCATGTTTTATCTGCCCACTGTGGTTAAGATGAAAAAAAAAAAAGCAATCCATGCACAGGTAAAAAAACAATAAAATGCTACTAGCACATGACAATGTTGAGGACAATACAAGCAAGTATTTTTTTTTCTCTATGTTATTTCAAACACAGAAAATAGTGTGTACTAAATATAAGGTTGTATCAAACAGCCTCTTCATCTTATTGATCCAATGGCCATCTAAGAGAGATGGAAATTGCTCATGATGTTGAATATCAATGTTTTTCCAATCTCATCAGTGCATGATGTGATTGAGCTGATGTACAGTTAAAGGTACATGACAGTACTTAGATTAATTCACTTGTAATTTGAACAAAAGAGCGTTCTCCTACACCTTACATCCCAATCCAAGTGTGAAATGAATGACTTTTTCACTTTTTCATCATTTTTACCACTAAAATGAAATGCAGAGGATGATTTTCAGAGCAGGGGTTATTTATGTTGTCACATATTTGACTTCAGGGCTGTCTTACCATCATGTGCCTCTCTATGTTCAGCATACTGAAATCCTGATTGTCTAACGATGACCCTGAGGGCTGACAAGAACACAAATAAATAGTACTAATAAAAGCTGAAAATAGATGGATGATTCAATTAAGGTCCAAAATATAACTGAAAAATGGCAACAATGGTCTGCAATTTCTACCTAATGATTCTGTTTCCAAATTTTCAGAAGACAATTTAAGGTAATGCTTTCGGATTGAAAATTGCAGAATTTTCTTTTAAGCATGACCATTAAAGAAAAAGAGATCATGAAAAATAGACTGTTCACTTTGGAGAGGCTGACTTGAACACAATTATTGCACATATGCTTCAAGCAGTAAACAGAAATCAGGCAGTAGGTACTGAAATATATATGTATTTAGATATAAAAAATGATTGTGGAAAAATGGCAGCTGTTTTGATTATATCACTGCTTAGCTCTTAAGAACCTGATGAAGCCATACTCTAGGTGCATAGAGACCCACTTATTTGGTGAACAAACAAAATAGGCAATAGGCTAACTACAGTTTTAAATCACTTTCACTGCAATAAACATGTAAATTTCACTACAATAAACAAGTAAATTTTTGCTGAGTGTGTACAGAAGACTTTCTATATAAACCTGTATGTTTTCCTTTTCCAGTAGCTTGTTAAAGTTTTATTAGGAAAAAATTGGAAGAAATTATGGGTGGGAACAAAATTTCTTCATGGTCAGATAGCAGTGATATACTAGTGATACTTGGTAGGTACTTGATAACAATACTCACAATTAAGTCTGGGACTTTTTGGTTGTGTGTTGTTGAGAAGTTTGTAATTTATTTAAGCATCTTAATTTCTGTGGGAGATATAGGACACCAATTGAAGAAATAAGAAGACAGCAGAGAGCTAGTCTCATTAGCTTTCTCTGAAAGCTTATGGCAAGTGTAGCTGAAGGAGGAGTGACAAAAGGAATGGACTGTGCTTTTCTCCTAAAAGCAGAGGGTTTTGGTTGGGTTTGGTTAGGTTTGTACTATTCCCAGGAATAGCATCCTGGACAATGCCTGTGGAAGAGTCAAGAAGAGTTATGGAGACACAAACCTCAAGCTGACCCTTCTGCCAATTTTCCCATTCCCGCTGCTCTTGAAGACATCCTTGCTCCCAACAGGTCCGGGTAAGGTCTTTTCCACAGGGTTGTGTCCACCTCTCACTAAAGACCTGTCAGTATGGTCTTTGGGGAATGCTCTCCATTCTTGAAGAATCTGAGGCACAAACAAGTTACTAGGATATTTGTTCAGTAGCTTTTGGTGGTAGCTTCAAGAGCCTTTTCTGATAACTAGAAGGAAGCCACGGGCCAGTAGCTGTCCCTGAAAGGCACTTCTCTAATTCCTTATTAAGGATCTAACTTACTGTGTACCATTGTACTGGAGTGTTCTCAAATTTCTATTGACCTATTTCAAACTTATGAATTACTTGCAAATCCCTTTGAAATTAATTATTTATCTTCAAGGACCTTAGGTTTCTCTGTTACCTGATATTTTCCTTCGACTGGTGTATTTTCACAAAAAATCTAAAGGTTGCTTCATTTGCCATGACAGAAGCAGAGTTTTGCAGAATTCCCTGCATTGCCATGGGAACGAATGAGTTCCTTTTGAATCATCGTGGCCAAACTAACTCAGATGAAATAGGAACAAGCCCTAACCTTTGCCCAGTCTTCAAACACACGTCAAAATTGATTTGTTTTGAATGTTCACAAAATTGAGAAGGTCCCTAGGATACCTGGGTGGATTACTAAAGTTATTTATATTATTATAAATGCAATAAGGCACCTGGTGTTTATATGTACCTTTCCACAGAAACTTAAAGAATATGTCTCTTTAACTAACTAAAAAGCTAACTTTAAAAAACAAGGACTAAGCTTTTTTTTTTCTGAAAATTGTACAAAATCTCATTATATACTTTTTTCTTTGAGAATTTTCTAATTTTTTATGATTAATATAGAAATCCCAACAAATAATTTTCTGATAAGGGAAACAAAAGTTCCTTTTCCCTTTTATTAGTTGGTCTGATAGAATTTATAAAGTGTGAAAAAACAAAATCAAAATTAGAATTATTTTATTATTATTAGAATTATTTTTTTCCCTATTATATCCTGATATTTCCTTTAAAGGTAAGCAAAGTTATCCCATTGTGTTTTGCAGTGAGAAATATTGTTTTATTGTTGACACCACATTTTTTGAACTAGGAAGATTTTGGTATGGTTGCTTATTTACTGACATTATTATTATTATTATTATTATTATTATTATTATTAATTTATATATATATAAACATATTTTATATATTATTTATAATAATAATAATATTAATAATAATAATAATTTTAGATGTATGACCTAGCAGGCTTGAAATGATTCAGACTCCAATTCTGAGCAAAGTGAGTCCACAATCAAACACAGAGAAAATTAAAATGTTAAGCTAGTATATTTATTTAATTTAAATTTAATATCAACTTACTAGTATGGAGTTTGAAAGTGTTCGTGCCAAAGTAGAAAGATTTTTGGTCTTTGCAACTAGTTCTGGGGCTTTTTTTCTTTCTTCAGGTCAGCTTGGATGAATCTGGTTATTAAAGTACGGGATATGGATAAAGGACTCCTGGGTTCTGCCTTGGTTCAGTTGCTGACTGACGGTAGTGGAATTTCATCATCTGGATTTAAGAGTTCTTGAATCTTTGCATAAGCACTACCCACTGCAATGAACATTGTCTTTGGGCAAAATGTTAGGAAACTTACTTTGATTTTTCTGTATACTTATATACCTACATTAATATAAAAATGTGATATTTATTAGAATTATTTTACACTTGCAAATGAGTGAAAGCTTCTATAATTAAAAGCAGCTTTAGAATCATGAACATTCTTGCTTTAATACAGGTAGTTTTAACAAATGCTTTAACAACTTCTGTACAGGAAAAGTCTTTGAAATTATTAAAGATCCCTTTAAAGTATATGCAGATGTTTTTCTTGCACTAATAGATACATCAAGCAAAACAGTGATTTAAGAGTCAGTAGGAGATATTGAACATAGGAGAACATTTTCAAAAATGCTGTCAGTGCTCATAATTAGCATATGAGTCTAATCCTTAGAGGCTAGTCAAAGGTCAGAGACTTGGATTCAGTGATTTACTCAGATTATAGATCTCCAGTTCTTCACTAAAGGAATACATGACTAAGGGAATGAGGAAATAGGTGAGAGAGAATTTCAATATCCATTCCTGGAGATATCCTGAGTTTGATCCCTAAATCCCAGAGATGTTTCTGAGTTTGCTCAATGTGAATGCTTGCAGCACAGAGCAGAAACCAAAAAGTCTCACTTCCTGTGTAAGGAACAAGGGAAATTACACAAAAGCAGTGGCCCCTGTTGGGAATTTAGCAGGACAGCATCTGATTTCTGAGATTTAGGTGCATTTGGACACATACAAGGTGCAAATTCAGCTAGCCAAGGACATATCTGGACATGCGCAGAAAGGAAGCCTTTGATGTATAAGGAATTTTCATATCAAAGATGTTTGGTAGATGGTTGCTGAGTTGCTTGGATTTTTTCATACTGCAGATATGGACTTGGGTGTTTATACTCCTATTTGCAGTTAGCCTCTTGGCTCAAAATTGTCAAATTCTGGAGCCTTGGTTTGCTTCTTTATTAGTTTTAATATGATGCTTGTTTCTATCATTTTTAATATAATATATAATTGTTGTGTTCTGATTTTCTTGACTTCTCTCACTCTTGCTTCTCATTTGCATAACAAACATGGTTAATCAGGCAAGCATTGGCTAGGAGCACAACAGGCCAGTCAAGAGCAAAAGCTCAAACAAATCTGACACGTACAAGACAGTGGGAACATCACCTTGCGTTGTTTACTGCAAATTTGTTTTCCAGGTTATTCAGAAAAAAATCTGCACAGTGGTACAAGCACAGCAAATATGTACTGTAAATGTGCAGATTCACAGACTTGTATACTGTCCCCATCAAACAAATTCCTTCTCCTTAATTCGTTGGTAGATTAAATATATTTTAAGGGCCTTATGCTGCAAATGTAATACTTTGGCAGAACAGTTTAACAGGCTTCAACAGAGAATAACCGTCACTAATTCTCATCCATGTCCCAGGATTAAGAATCAAGGTATTTGGAATACATCTATGTCATGAGTGTCTTTAAGATCAAAGGAGGAATAACTTGGGACGGTTTTGCTCATTTTGCCTTCTCGGTCTCCCTGTAGTCATTCATCAGCCTGTACATAAGTGAGAACTTCACCCACCTCCTGGTTTGTTTAACTAAGACAGATGTGTCAGAGGAAGCTCTTCCAGCTCGGTCCTGACTTGGATCATATTTCCTAGAAATACATTATTAGCCTAAATATTTATTCTACTCATGAAAGAACACTTGTCATTATTGTACTCTCAGATAAATAATCAGGCCCAAATACTCCTCTCTTGTTAGAATAAGAGATTGTAGTCTATGGAGTGTGATAAAGAAATGTAAAGGCCTACTTTCAGAAATATTAAGTCTGTATCTAGAGATGCAGTTCATAAGAATGACTGAGTAATGTGTAGTTAGAGACATCTTTTTATTTGAGGCTAATTAAGGATGCAAATAGAGAAAAAAGACCTTTTTTATAGTTTGCTCTTATTCAAATTAGAAAAACGTAAAGAAAAACTAAAAGAATGCTATAATGAAAATTTTCAAATATAATGACTTGATTTTAAGTATTTATTTAATTGTTTATATTTTTCTGCATGAAATTTTATGAAAATAATAACATCCCTGTAATTTGTTTATATTCCAAAATAATTTCCAGCTTAAAACTATCCCTTTAAAAACTTATCAAATATGGTCCCTAATAGTAGGCATTATTTTGCCTTTGGTCTCTGATGGCTTTCAAAAATTAGTCATCCAAGACTTAAAAAAAATTTATAGAAGCACATGTTTATTAAAAACATCTTGTTAACATTTTGACATGCAGGGTTGTTTCTAGGTAGAAGCTGTTATTCTGCTGCATTCAAAGGAGGAACCATGGTATATACCCCCAGTGAGAGCAGATTATCTACAATCTATTTTTGAGTTAATGATGAAAAATATGTGTACTTGTCCATAAAAAGTGAGTTGTTATCACCCCTCTTCCCATTTTATTATCCCTCCATAATAAGCTGCTGACTTCTCTTTTCTATATTGGAATAAGGAGTAAGGCCTATCAGCTCATCAGCATGTTTCTTTTTATTTTATTTTTTTTATGAAATTGTCACGTCAATTAATTTTATTTTCCAAAAAAAAAAATCTCTCAGTCTTTCCCAGTTCAAAAGAGCTAGGTGAGAAAACCAAAACAATCACTTTTTTTGTCCCTTTTTTTAAAATAAGCAGACAGACACAGCTGCTCCCTCCAAAGCTGTTTCAGTTGCCATATAGGTAATCAAAATGTAGGAAATTGTTTAAAGAGATTGTTCCCTTATTTTATATTAATAACATCTTAAATTAGAAATGTTGTGCCTTATTTTGTAAAAAATGAACACAGCAGGTAGCTTTGTATTCCAGTATGTTTTTCTTGCTTGACATTTTTAGACTCACTACAACGTTTTTGTCTTTTTGCCAAAAATTTGTGGGTTGCTAAGATGTGAAACTGTTAAGCAGCTGAGCAAGAGTCTAACAAGCAGGACACCTGTAATACACCACAGTGTGAATAATCCGTACAAATAAGGTAGCGTCACTTCATGATGCAAATGCCATGAAATGCACAAAAGATGAATTCAATATATAACAGTAATTTGATTCAACCTTTTTTTATATGGATAAGACAGCTGATTAAAATGCACATTAGACTTATAGCAACCTAAATGAGGATAATAACTAATAGGAAACCTGATTTAAGATTAAAAGAAGTCAGTTATCACTTGGTATCTTTGGTGGCTGAAGAGATCAATGCAGCCTAGTGTTCATTGAAGATCCTTTTCTGCTTATCTTTACTGAAAAAAAAAACATCCTTGAACTTCAGATGGCAAATCCAACCTTGAAATAAGCCAGTCCTAAAAGTGACTGAGATAGGTGAGATTCTTTGTTGATGGGAGAAACAGGCAGTCTGTTTGATAGGTAATCTTGGGGGTCCTGAAGTAGCTAAGAATAGGTTTTGGAAATGATATTTGTCACACTGGAAGAGATTAGACCTTTAAATAACCAACACTACTTGTTCTTTATCTGATCATTGTGTCATCTTTTGCAGCATCATTCCTTAGCTCCTCATCTAAATTTAACTGTCTCAGTGTCACATGCTGAGTCTAGACTCTATAAACTACGGGCTCTATAAAGGGATTCTATAAACTGGGCCCCTTCAGGGGATAAGTCACTGCACCCTTTGGACACAACCACCAAGACTGTCATTTTGTGGAGGCTAGTTTATTTGCTGGGACTTGGTATATAATTTTAGGTGAGATAAATTCAATGCTCCATATTTTTATGGTTTACAGTGTACAAGAATGGTCTTATCACTTTGTATTACCTTCTGCGTTGGAACTCATTCATTCACCTGTCTTGAATTTCTCTCTGGAGTTGCTTTGTTTTGATCTTCTTCATTCTTAGTTGTTTAAAGTTTTGTTGCTCCAATTGCATGCCCCTTAACAACCAAAGATCTTCAAGAAGGTTGACTATAATCCTAGTCTAAAGTTTTACTTTTCTTTCTCTTCTGTGCCTCCTTTCTCTGTTTTTGTCTCTTCAAAATGTCTGCAAGAAGATTCTTCTAATTTGTTTTTCTGTGCATACTTTCTAAGGTTATTCTTGTTCAAAGTCATATTTGCTGTGATTTCAAAGCACATACTTTAATATTGGGATTTCTAATGACTGTACAGGCTGATAAAGCATATACCCGAGGCCCAGAATTTTACTGCAGCTTTTTCCCCTGTGTTTTGCTATTAATTTGTGGAATATGAGATTTTATTATACCATTTGCTTACCCACTTGGCTTTAAATGGGCTTAATACAGCTGCTTGTGATTGATGTGTCTATGTTAACATTCAAATTAAGTTGATGAAAATGTCTTTTTGAAAAAACAGATATTTTTATAAGAAAACTTCTTTCTGGTTAAATTCAAGCTTTCATATGGATCTGAAAATTAATTATGTATTAATTGTTATGTTATTAATTGTTGTAATGTAGGATTAATTATGGAAAATTGTAAAGAATCTGAGTTTTCAGTGGAAGGGTCAATTAATATATTGGTGAATCATTTTTGTGCACTTTATACCTAGAAGGTAAATGATTTATATTCAAAATACCTCCAGAATTTATACAAACTTTTAGACAAATTTATTTGTCTCTCTGCACCAGGGTCCCTGGAGAAGATATTCACATTCTTTTACTGTAGAACAACTATTGCATGAGAAGACAACAATAGTTTTTTAGGTGTTAGACCAAATAACTCATTAATTCTGTATCCTTTCTCCCATAGTGGTTGGCTGTGCATACCTATATTGACCACATGTGTGCAAGGACATGCAAAAAATGGTAAAATATAGAAAGATCATCCACTGTTGCATGATTGTGGAGCAGCCCATCTAGAATTTATATCCATGTTATTGCCACCCAGAAGAATGACCTATCCTCTGTAAAGGTTTGCAACATATTTGAACATTCTTAGGAGACTATTTTTTTAAAATAATATTTTGAGTCTTTTCCACCTAGCTTATAGGAGCCTTTTCATAATAAAATTTAACTTCCTTACTATTTAATGGACATGGAGAGGTAAATCATGATAATGAAGTCTTTCATGACCATAATTCCATCTGGCCTTAATTAAACATCAGCAAGACTATAATTACCATCAATTATGATCTCGGAAAAGTCTTCACTGCCTATCACAGTAGTGAATTCTGCACCATCATTCCTTGTACTATTTGTCAGTCTCTTTCCTCATTCATCTGGGTTTTAGCTTGGGAATGTACTTTGATATTTGTACAGTGACTTGTTTTTTTTATAGTCTTGTTCATTATTATCAGTGTTCCTAGGTCCTATCACAAAAAGAAGAATAAGTATTACTAACTAAAGTCATGAAATTAAGAAGCTGATTTTCAAAGTCTTTTCTTCCACCTTCTTCTGTTCCTTTATTTAAGTAAGTGCTTTATTTCTTTTACTAACAGCAAGCAATATTTATTCTATGGGATGCTGAATAATGTGTATATCATTCTTCACAAGTTCCTGCTCATATCAGTTGATGGAACTTTGTTTTCATTTCAAATACTGGCACACTTTACTTATGAAGACAGCTTTCCTGCCTGTGTCAGGGCCACCAGAGAAGCATCTCTGTTTATCCATCCTACATAAGCCAGTATTTTCTGACAGCCACGACTCCTGGAAACATCTACAGGTGCAGTTTAGCAATATCTCAGTATATAAGGAACATCAAAAATAGTAAAACCTAGTACCATCTGTGAACAGTAATAAATTTCATATGATTTTAGAAATGATTTTAAAGACCTCCGGCAATATTCCATGTTGTTGAAAATTTGTTATGCCTTGTATCTGTAATTTGCTCTAACATAATTAAGTAATCTTCCCTTCATTTAGAAAGTGGATTCTACTTTAAGATACAGGAAAAAATACACTTTAATAGCTTTCTATGGAGATACAATAAGTTTGGAAAAGTATTTTCCTTTTCTCCATTTTAACTACTGTGCTTCCCCACTCCTTTCCTTGTTTGATTGGCCAAAGACTCAGTAAAAGAAATTGATGAAAGGGCTAAAGAAGAGGCACAAATCACCAAGAAGTGATCTATAAAAGAAAATAATAATTTACTATGAAATATTCATCAGTAAATTTAAAATAACATGATCTAGCTATATATCAGAGAAACAGTGAAGAGGGGAAAACTTTGATTGGCAGAGGTTACTAGCATATTCTATAAGATTTATCAGTCACAGTGATAATAGGCAGTAGTACAAATTCCTTAGAAAATATGAAATATTGTCAATGTATTTATCTCTTTCCATTACTTATAGAGGGATCTAAAAACTAGCTTTGTCCTAGAGATCTAATGGATATCTAAAATGAGACCATACAGATCTCCTGTTGTATTATATCCAATAACAGTTCTCATGCATTTCACTGATCTCACTGATGGGGCTCTTAACAACAAAATCAAAATATAGTAGACCATGTACATTTCTATGTGCACAAGTACACTGTGTGACCCATATGAGACAATATGGGTGTCATATGGGTAGTCTTAAGAGAATCATAGCATACAAATAAGAACAGGCTACTACTTATCAGGATAATACTGACAAGATAACAAACAAACAAAAACTTGTTTGTTCCACTCAAATCATTTTTCCACAATAATTCTATAATGTGAATTCATTTTTTTTTCTGGTCTAATTGATCATCCCTAGAGTAATTTAAACCATAGTTCATTTAATATTTATTTTCTTCAGTGCATAAGCTACAACCTTGCAAATACTGTTATATTT
>JAUBNY010000007.1:525504-536510 GCA_032275445.1 Crypturellus soui | reverse complement strand
TGTCAGGATAACACAAAGCTGCAAGAACAGAAACAAGAATCTAGTTTGAATTTCCAGTAGTTGATTGCTTTGGGTTGATTACTTTGTGTTGCATATGGGTCCTGCCTGCCTGTAGAAGCTAATATTTAAATATTATTTGTTACCTTAATAGTTGCTAGTGACAGCGGAGAGATATTCTAAGCCTCTGCTTAACCAGAACTGCAAGAGAAAGTTCAAACTCCCGTGTTAAACAATCTGCCTGGACTTAGCTGCAGATATTAAAATTGCATAAGTCTGCTCGTGTTTTTGTAGATAAGGGAATAATTCTATCAGTCACTGTTGCTGTAATAAAAGCCAAGCCATATAAAAGTCAGCAACATAGCTCATTCTCTTACTCTGAAGCTTCTGCATAAGAAATTAATGGCAGCATGCACGAAATTCTAACGAGGGAAGCTTCACACTGGAAGATTCATTTGTTTGGACATAGGATATTTGTTAACTTTACTGAAGTAGACTGTAACATTGGAATTATCTCTGAGTAATGAGAGTTGTTGCTATTACTGTTACTACAACAGCTGAGCTGTGCTTGGTGATATACAAGCAAATAACATTTTTTTTTTTAACTTCAGAAAATATCTAAATAATTAAGGTAATGAAGTTTTGTAGCTAAAAATAAAAATTAAGAACATGAATTGCCTAGTGTCCCAGTGTACCTGTTCTAAAAAATAACAAAATCCATATATGAATCTATTAAACCACATAACTTTCCTGGAAAAAAAGGGGAGGTTATCTTTTTTTGTCATTTTCTTTTGAAAAAAGTACTGAAAAAAGAACTTTAACATAAACAGCCCTGCTTCTAAACTTGGCTACTGATCAACTCATTATAGTCATTAATTTGGCATTATAATTAGTAAATTAGTAAATGTTGATACTTGTTTCCTGTAAAACAGGATGCTTCATATTCAGCCACCCATATCTGATTTAAGAAAAAGATCACACTGGTTTTGGCAGGTTATACAAAAAACAAGAATTGTTCCTGATGGAATTCAATACAAGACTGTTTCTTGTTATAGCTACTCTGTGACTGATACAGTATATTACCTGAATGTCATTTGTCTATCTAAATATACTTTAGCATCAAAGAGGCATATAATTCAGCATACTTTAAAATGAAAATATTTTTCTCTGTTATTTTCAATCTCCCATTCACAAACATAGAGCACTGTGTGGCATTGTTGGAAAATATAGCCCCTATTTATATATATGTAAATAGGCAATAACTCCACTGAAGTCAGCTCAGTTTACAAGTAAAACATGTAAATATTAGGAGGCTGCATCTTCAGGACTGCATGAATATTCTTGGAGCTCTAATCTCTAGACTGGCATGGAAGGAAATTTGTATCCAAATTTACTTTAATTACCTGAATGTAAAAAAAAGTTAAGGGTAGAACAAAAACAACAACAAAAGATTTTCTACTTTTTTAAATTAAACTTTTTTATGTTTAACATGCAATTTTTGAAAAAAAAAAAAAGTTCTCACCATGTTTCCATGAAGTATGAATATTTCGTCTGTGTGTTTGCTGTGCGTTCACAGAGCAAAGGAATGCAGTTCTAGATGGTTTAGAGTTTGCCATCATCCATAATATGATCATTGCTGACATTTTGTGCTTATCTCTGCCTGCTGCTTCTTTAGGTGATTCCTCTTCCTGGGAGTGGAGGGATTTCTTGGAGGAATTCTTGAAGGGTGGCCTGTTCACTTCCAAAGAAGCTAATTTCTCTTCCCAGAAGGTGAAAGAGTGCAGGTTCTCTTGGGCTATCTGTATATAACAATTGCCCTTAAGTCAATATGAATTGAATCACTGAAAAGAGCTCTGTAAATGTAAAACAATGTTTTGCTCACCCACATGACAAGGACATTTTACAGAGCCCTTTGAAAGAAATGCCGTGCTTAATTTTGAAGAAATTAATATTTTACACTATAAGAACTGTCAAAGTAAGGCAAGGCATCCTCCTGGTTATCAACCCTTTACTTCATGGTAATCCAGTCATGTATTTTCTTTCTAGAATCATTTTTCTCATTTTTACCTCTGCTGATATATAATTCTATAACGTAAATGCTCTGATCGGTATGAAAGCCTTTGCTATCTCCAGCGTAATACCCAAACAACTTATACCCATTTTTACTTTGGGCCAGCTCTTACCTACAATGTGTTCATAGGCAGCAATCAACCTCCCCCTCAGCCTCCACCTATACAATGGTATACTATAGCAGATCTATAGCAGAGCTGGATTTTCTACGCTGGTGATCATCACAGTAACTTGTCAGCAAAGCAACTCGAAACTCTGAATTCCCTTTGGCTAGATAGGGCTGCTCTCAGCATTTTGGGTTATTAATGCCCAGCTTGTTTCCTCCTCTCCCTTCTTGTAACTCATTTTGTCTCAGTTGTTTTGTCTAGAGCAATACTGCCTCCCTTCACTTTCTTCTCCCCTTGTCCTTCCCTTCTCCCTCTCCCTCTACCTTTTTCCCTTCTCCCCCTCTCTTTCAACAGTATTTGAGTCTGAGGTACCCGAGTTTATTTATCTCCGGTTAACATAATGAAGTGCTCATTTTAGATAATATGCAAGGGAAATGCCAGAGCCTGTGTTCCCCAGAGCAAGACTATGCGTGTTTACAGCTTCTGAGACTTTATAGCCTCGGACAGTTTCTTTTGCTGTCTCTAGAGGTATGTGTAAGTAGATAGATGTAGACAGCCATGAACTTCTCTGGCTCTTCTTCAAGGTGAGTGAATATAAGCCAAATATCCTCTGGAAATTCAGTGCAAAGTGCAGGCCATTACATTCTACTTTTCAGAAAACCATATTTATTAATAGTCATTTAGCCACTGTCAGAGGTAATTGACTTTTGATACATAGTCATTATTCCATATTTTAGTTTTATATCATGCTATTGTGTAGGTGAATCTCCTTTCTATTTTAACTGGTCACAGAAGTAGCAGGGTTGTGCTCTTTTTAATTCTATCTTCTTCATCATCTTTTGCTATGAAACATACATTATTGACAGATCCTTTAGGCTGTCTTTTATGATGACATTTAACAGATGGGATGGGTTCAAATAAAAGAAGACTTACCCTAAATATTCATCTTATCCTCATATATTTATTTAACTTTCACATGCATTTTTTAGCATTTAGGTCAACATTTTCCAGCAACCCCCTTAGTATGTAAACAACAAAATATGATAGGCAGTGATATTAAAACTGATAAAATATTTTTGAAAATAATGCTGTCAGGTTGTAAAATTTACTTCTATATTTTTAGGGAGATAAATAGTTTAAACAAATCCCACTTAGCGTATATATTTTAAAAGCCCACTAGCCTTTATTCAATTAGATTAACTGCATTTGCAAGTGTCTTTATCTTTATCCAATATATTAGTCTTGTAAGGACCTACCATGCAAATCTTTTAAAAATTCTTTGTAATGTAGGAATGCAGTTGAGATGTTCCAGTACTTGACAGGCAGGTGTGTGCTGAATATTGCTGGTTTATCATAATAATATCATCACTTAAGTTTGTATCTGAACACTTCTTTCTACAAGACTATCTGAATGTTTAGAATCTATATGCTAACAAATGTTTTTGGTGTATTGTTTTTCTCTCTTAAATTGTGACTGAAAGAAATATGCCAAATTCCTGAGAGGGATTTAGATTTCTGCATAGTTAATAATTAGAAAACCAACATCTACATCATTGTTCATGAAAGATGAAAATAATGTAATAGCTATTCCAGACTGGCAATTTGATTGCTATAACTATAATGCATTATAGTCATTTAAGTTATTAGCAATACAGCCATCGTGATTTTTTTGTTGCAGAAAATGGATTAATTTGGTCACTCTCACTTTTTAAAAATATCTGGCAATATTGAAGGATTTAATCTAATACAACTCCCATCAAATGAAAATTAATTTAAGACAGCTTGCAATGACATTCAAAGAACTGTGAAATAATATAAAATCCTCTGTTCATGGCTCTATAAACCAGGTTGAAATAAAGAATCAAAGTGTCAGGAAATGGAGAAAAAAGATATTCCTCTGCAATCTATACATTAGTACCAGCTAGAAGCCCAGGTAATAAACAGGAGGAATTAGAAGTACTCATTTATGAAATGATATTTGATTTGATAGATGTCACTGAAATGTGGAAAGATGATTTACATGACTTGAATTTAAAGATTATTGGCTACACCTTATAAATGCATGATAAAATGGGTAGCGCTTTATAGTAAAGATATCTACCTCATAGTTACTGAAAGATATATCTTTATGAACATATAATTACAAAAACAAACAAAAACAAATAATAAAAAAAACAGAATAGCACTTCTGACTATAATAGCTATACTTTGTTCCCTAGAAAGGTTTTACAAAACTGAAAAGAATAAGAAAAATCATGAAAGATAAACATTCTCATGTCAATAAAGGTTGGAATTAGATGCAAAAGATGTAGGTGATGAACCTTGGTCCCAAAGCACAATTCAGCAATCTCAAGAGCCATCTTTGATTAAAAATAATCAAGCTTAAGAGAAGAGGTGAAAGAAATAATGGAATGGAAATAATGTCACAAGGGAAGAAATTCTGAAATATTCATCAGGTATTTTTCTATAGTATTTCAAATAAAGTAGGGTGAGATACCTACTTGAAAAACTTAAAAATGTCTGATACAACAGATTTCATATCTTATGTTTCATAGTCTTACGTGTTATATGTTTGTATGATAGCACTGAAATATTAGTAATGAAATGAGAAATGATAATAATGAAATGTTTCTTCTGTCAGTGGCTAAGAATTGTATCAAGCCACAACTATCATATTTAAACATTGTATTCTAGAGACAAGATCTCCTTTTACATTTGAAAAAGGTCTATGGAGCTCTCAAAGTTCTTGCATTGATTTGTGACAAATAATGAAAGACTGTGAATATTTCAGGATATTAATAACAATTACTTAACAATAATTGAAAAATATAGAAAATAAGATTACTAAGGATGTGTTAAAATTTTAAAACTAATCATTGCAAAATTTGTAGCAAGCTGATGTTGATATGATAAAGAAAGAACTGAAGAAGATTAATGCATTTAATATCAGGGAACACTCTTTTAATGAATTTAGGTTTAGGGTAAATGGGATGTTGAGCAACTGGCCACTTTTCTCTTTCAAAACTTATGAGATGATCTACCCTCGCTTTATAGTCAATAGAGAGAAATAGCTATTCTAAAGATCCATTTCTCCTGATCTATTTCAGGATTTCTATTTATTAAATGAAGTACTCTATGCTTCCATGGTGACTAGATATCCATCAAGAAATCTGTATTTCCAATATATAGGCAACTTAGAGTGTCTAACTCAGACATAGTCAGATGGATTCCACCTGGTATTTTATAGTCAACACTTCCTAAACTGGTGTTATCAAACCTGGATTACCAGTTTCAACAAATATCTGTTAAGAGTTATCACATCTCAGTTATTTGTCCAAATATGCTTTGTTGAATAACCAATTTATTTTGAATATATTGAGAAGGTATAAAAGTGCTTAATATAAGGAGAAGGCCCTCATTCTGCTTCAGTATGATACTGCATATGTTATGTTTCATCTGACATTATGCTATGAGCTAGTATGATAAACCCTAAAGGAGATTTTGCTACCTGATCCTTGTTAAATATTTTTTACGTTGTGAAATCTCATTCAAATCTGGCATCACCCTGTCACCAGAAATGCTTACATGGCCATGGAATTCAAATTATCTATTTTTAGTGCATATTAATGTCACATAATGTGAGTGCACCATTGGTAGATGTCGTGATTATGACACATCGGTGATTATGCAGTTTTGTCAATTTTTAATTTAGTCACCTGAAAATGGACTTCCGAAAAGCTCAGAGCCTTTCCCTCTGATGCACAGGCACCTGAGATAACACTCATAGTTTGTGTTATAAAGCTAGTGAAACGCTCTGCTCATGGGGCAGCATTTGACTTTGGGAAGGCAGGAAGAGGGAGACAGAGAGAACCAGCCTTCAGACCCTACACTGCAGTGGAAGCAAATCAGTGTTATAGGTGTATTTGAGAATCCAAAGAATCCTTCAAGTTATGAAAATAGGTTGCAATGTTGAGATGGTGAGACAGGTGGCAAACTGAGACTGCTGTTTTATGTTAAAAATATATATGTGTAGTTATGCAGTTACTATCTGGTTGATATCATGTTTTCTGTTCTTCTCTTCAGCCCATCCAAGTTGTCTAGGTCCAGTCCTGTCTCTGGGCATGTATATCTTGTCTCCTTCATGTATGTTTGTTCAGCACCTACCATAAAGGGACATTCATCTCTGTAAGCTGCCTGTATTAGAGTAGGTGATAATGTAATACAAATATTAAGAATAATGGATTAAACATTTTGCCACACTTTTGATTTCCATAGTTTGAAATTCAGATTTTTTTCTCTCTTTTTAAAATAGATAAAGCTATAGAAAGCCACTAAAATAAACTGCACTTGTATTCTTAGATAAAGTGCCTGCTAGGTGTTTATAGAGCTGTGAGAGTTTAGAAAAGCTTCAGAAGCTAGTCAGCTCTCTGATATTTATTTTGAAAATGCACTCCACACTCACAGGCTTAGAGGGAGCTTAATTACAATCAATGGAATAATTATGTTGAGGGAAATGTGCAATAGAGAACAAAAATGAATAGAAAACATATGCACAAGTGCACCTTTGGGCAAATGCATTATAGGCACAATATTGTCATTATGCCTCTCAAATCACATCATTATTTGCTCTGGCATATGTGTGGGAAACAGACTAGATTGTACATGGCTTGTACTTTCATATTCTCATCCATATTTAAACATTTTACAAATGGTACATTGTAGTAACACTAGCCTACACTTGGCATATGTGTAATTTTGTGTACAGCTGAACTTTCACAGCGTATTTCTAATTCTATGGAATCACTGCTATGTAAAATATTTTGCTCCTTTCCTCCATTTGCAAATATGTCACAGTCCATATATTTTAGGACTATTTATAACAGTTTGTTCACCAGAGTTTGACTCACTGATGAACAGTTCTTTGCAGATGTATTATTTGCTGTTTCCAGTCCAGTTGCACTAGCCAATTGCAACTGTTTCACTGACCACAGCTCCCTGATAAATAAACTGTACACCCAGAAAAGGTCTCCTAGAACAGGTAGTCTCAGAGACTGAAATGGTCTTAGAGAACCTTATCATGCTCTTTCTTAATTCTGAATTCTTATCTCTTGGTGCACCTTGCAGTCCCAAAGCCATAAGTCCTGTAATGGGAAACCTGCTTTTTTATCTCTTTTTCTAGCATTAGCCATGATAGACATTTAAGAGGGAAGGAGAAGAAGGAAATAACAACAAAAAAATCTTCAGCAACTGCATTTTCAGGTTACAATTAGAGAAATCTAAGCATTTTAAAGATGTCACCAACATTCCTATAACCCCACCGTTAAAAGGGTTAAATGCAGTACTTTATTCAAATATCCTGAAATAAATGCTTGACATATTATGGTGTACATTTAACAACAGAAATTTCAGCGTAAGGGACAAAAATCACTTCAAGTGTAACCAAGTGCAATCAAGTTGATTTTAGACTGTTTGGTCCAGAAAATTTTGGCCCAGGGATCATGCCAAACTCTGTAAATATGATTGCAAATATGATAAAATATTTTGAAGATATATCAAGAATATAAGAGAGCATAGAATATTGAAATTATATATACTGCTTGCTTAAATTCTATCATATAAATGCAGTGAGGTATAAAATAGTAAGTAATCTTCAACTATTATTAATGGGAGAACATGTTAACGGATGACTTGTTTAGCTGAAATATACAATATCTTCTGTAAGACTCTGAATTTATGAGTACAAAAGATATAAGTTCTGAAAAGAAGGTAGAGTAAATGATCATTTACTCTTGCACAGTAAAGTTTGATTAAGCAATAATATATACCAGTGCATTTTACTATTGGAGCTAATAGCTACCTGGAATGCAAAGAGATTATTTTCATACAAACAAAATGTTCATGTTGAGTTCTGAAGCTCTGAACACCTACCTAAAAAAAAAAAAAAATAAAAAAAAGATAAGGAATGAAGAGAGAGAATAAGAAGTCTGGAAAACTTTTTATTTTTCTTGGAATTCCTAGGTATGCCTAGGTACAGATATGATGAAAGTGGGATTTATGGCAATGTAAAGCAGTTCTGTCTCTTGGAGATTCCTAGTAATGTAGAAGTAATAAGGTGGACATATTCAGTGAAGAGAGAGAAGGCTTTTCTACTGCCTCTAAGAAGGCTGAAAGCATTGCTATTCTTCATTTTATTTTTGGTCACCACAGCTCCTCACTTTCATTCGTTTTCTTCCTACCCCATTCTACTGCGTTCTTTTCTTAGCAACATTACAAATCATGTCTATATGGATACTATCTAAATGTATGTACTATATATGTGCATATGAAGATTAATGACCTGACCATATGAGTACAAAGTGTGGCAGAGGGCTGTAAAAGTCATTGGCACCAAAAATAGAATGTCAAAAAAGAGAGGAAACACCACAGATAGAGTGATGGCAATAGAGATTAAGAAGGCTGGATGTTGTTTGCCCTAGAGACAAGGAAATACAAAACTTCATTTCAAAAGGATATAATGATGGCAAAAGGTCTAGACAAGGTAAACCATGCTATTGACTTAAATCAAATTTATAATCACAGAACAGAATAATGGGCAATGAGCTTACAGGCTGGCAAACTTGAAATAGCTGGAGAAAACCCTTTTTTATGAGAAGAGCAATAAGTCTCTTGATCTAATTGATATATGCTACCATTAACACTTCAGATTTGAGCAAAACTCTTTAAAATGACATCTCTATAGCCAACAGTGAACAGAAGCTGTAATAACAAGAATTATAAACTTAAACAGAGATTCAAAATGATGGAAGTCCTGGAAACCTCAAGGCAAAAATCTGCCTTTATACCACAAGTTCTGCAATAAACTTGCTCTAATAGCTCTAAAGGCTCATTATTTTGTGACTATTTTGTGCATGTCCTTTGGAACATCTAATAGTGGCTGTTATCAGCAGAAGGCAGGGTAATGGAGTCTAAGAACTACAAGTCTGATCAAGAAAATTTCTATTTCTATCTCCATATATAAGATATGGAAAGAAAGAGAAACTTGGGGTTGCTGCTTTTCCTACTAAATGCTGACATTAGCATTGCAACAGTTTGTGCAGTCTCTTAGTTCAGGTGTGACGTAAGCAGATGTGCTTGGGGGACTGCATTATAACTTCATGCTATGATCGGTTTCTTGGAGATTTTTTCATTCATCAAATTGTCTGGTTGAAAGTGCATGCTCCTACCTGCTACTCAGAGGCATAGTATTTTCCAGTGTCATGTGGGTGCAATCCATCAAAGCAACCATTTCAAAAGAATACCACAGAGCGAGTGGTCTGCCAGTTTGATAAAAGCTGTAATAGGATTGACTAACATGCTGACATAACAAACAATATCAGTTGAAGAGCTTTAGAAAAAGCAGGAGGAGAGAAAAAAAAAAAAACAGAAAAAAAACCCAAAACAAAAAAACACTTAACTGAGAGGAGAAAACACCATACATCCTATCATTCTAAAAATATCATTGTTTTAAGCTACGCATACATATTAAGTATCAACTTATTCTCTCAGTTGATCATAAATAATTAACTGTCTGCATTAGAACATTATTTGTGACCACATAAAATATTATGCAGCAGCTAAGAACTGAAACGACCTTCGGGAAAGCTTTATTTTCTCAAGTTCATCTATAGCACACGCAAATGCAAGTGAGTATCAGGAATGATTCCAGCTCACTACACTGCGCGGCTCGTTGACACCAATCGTGTATCCTTCTCATAAGCCCTAGGGAAGTAATGAGCTCTGTCAACCAAAATGGACCGAAAAGTGAAAAGAACAACTTACTGAAAAGCAAACAGATTGGGGAAAGGAAAGTGAAATGCAACAGAGTGAATGAGTGACCTTTGAAAATTGATGTGCTGGCTTGAAATTTCCCAGGTAAAAGGCACAGTCAAATTACTAAGTCTTGTTCTCACATATATCGGGGTGGTCAATTTATTTCATCAAATTCAGTGGTTGTTAAAGCCTTATAAATCTTCTGTGCCAAAGTATTGGAGGTAATATCAAGGCAGATAATAAAGTTGTGCAGGGCAGAGATCAGTTGCAATTTAGCAATTAACTCTGTTAACAGCTCTGAAATATATGTAACAAATCATAAGCTTTTAGTTAGCCAGTATAATAAAAGGACTGAGTGTTGAAAAGAAAGTAACAGAGGCAACAAATGTGTTTAAGCACAGAATATTGCCTTCTTATGACGCTTACATGATCTAGATAAAAATATATATTTCCTGATACATTATATTTTTATTGATAGAGAATATTAATATTCTGGCGAGTAAAAAATATTTATCTTTTTGATTTTCCTCAGATGTCATAGAATGCTGATGGTTTTAAGTTGGGAATGAAGAAAAGTTATTATGCAAAATGTGCAAACTTCAGAGTGAGTAGAAATAGAAGCAATTACTAAAGGTTGAGAAATTCAGCAGCAGTGTAAAGAACAGAAGTGAAGAAATAGGGAAAGGCAATTCAGTTCGCAAGAAATAAGTGCCAACTCTTCATGATAGAAATACGATTTAGGTGAGCAAGTCTGAAAAGGAGAGATCCTGGAAAGATCTTGAAAAGGGGAGATCCTGGTAATTATTATCTTGTAAGCCTAAATTTGTCAAGTCATATGATAGATAGCACAACCACAGGAAATCTCAGACAGCAAAGTCAGAGTAGAGTATTCACACTTTCAAACTTTAGGCATCTAATTGAAGTGCCTAATTGAGGAGCTTAAAGACATTGTATAGCTAATGGAAAAAAGTAGGATCTTCCAGGGAGCAGTCTGAAATACCTAAGTTAGACACCTACCTACCC
>JAUBNY010000007.1:487743-501211 GCA_032275445.1 Crypturellus soui | reverse complement strand
TCATCTGCAAAATTGTTGAAGGTGCATTTGGTCTCATCATCCAGGTCATTAATGAAGATGTTAAATGATATTGGTCCTGGGCGACTGGCCTCAACCTAAATGGTGCTACTGATCTGAGCTAAGACATTCAGCCAATTTCCAATTCATGTCACTTTCTGCTTGCCAAGTTCATCCTTACCAGCTTGCCTAAGAAGATATTATGGGAGACTATCAAAAATCCTACTGAATCAAGGCAGACAACATCCACTGCTCCCATCCCATCCACCAAATGAATGAAATAATAACAAAATTTCAATAAATAGCTGCTCTGAGACAATCAAACAATATATATTTATTACTTATTGCATATCCCAGAATTTTGAGCAAGAGTCTTAGAGGCTGCAACTGTTCTGTGCCTAGTCATGCCTACAAATAATGATCAAAAAACCAGCCTGTTTTATTTGTCCTTAGTGCTGCAAATAATAAAATGACAATCTTTAATCCATATGCAAAGACCATCTGTAGTATTGACCTATATGATATTCTACATAGAATTTCTATTTTCTCTGATAAAATAGGGCCTCATTTTGTATGATGTAAAACGTGAAGAGAGTCTTCTTTCTTTAGATTAATCTGTAGGACACAGAACTATTTACTCCATGTATTTGAATTTAAATTGTCCTTCTAATCATTCTAAATCTCTGTAAAGTCCCTTGGTTGGATCTTTTATTTCCCTTACACTAGCTAAAATCTATGTTCTCTAATTCAGTAGGTTCTCAGATAAAATGTGGTTTGAATTGATGAGATGTTGCAAAGCTGCTTAATTCAAAATACAGACTAGACAGAAACCTCCTATGGTAAATGTAATAACAAATGTTTTTGGTGAAATAAATGTTTTTCTTTGAAATCAAAATCAGTTAAGGTTTCCAGTTGTCAGTATTCAAATAGAGGGGGACAGTCTAAATATTTAATGGTGAATTAGAAAATTAACTCTTTAGAAGCGTATTTCATTTTCTTTGTTATTAAGCATTTGGACTATATTTTAAAAAATTATCCAATGTTAGTGAAGCATTATCTAATTAATTTGAAGGTGTCTGTTAAGGGATAATTCACCTGGCCTGGGATAGGTTTGGAAATGGAGATGAAAAAGAAAATATTTGGTACATATTGGGTTTTGCTGAATGTTCACCTCCTGCTTCAGGCTTCATCATTCATTCTAACATACCCTTTGCTCCTGTCAATACATCTTAAAAAGCCTGACTGAACAATAACATTCCCTTTTGAAGAAAAATAGAGCTAAAGTTTGATTTTCCACATTGTTTTCATATAATCTATGGAAAAATGATGGAAGGATCTGATACGAACCAAATGGCTACTCATTCAGTTGGGATGTCAAAACCCTAGACTTCTCTCTCCTTTTTAAGCCTCTTTTTGCCATTGTCCCATTTCTACTGTGATTGCCAGAAGTTTTCTAGGCTAAGTCACACATACTATCTGTCTGTATGTATATATACATGTATGAAGTGCACTACTTAATCCTTACCTAGCTATGGGACCCTCAACTTGTCTCAGCTGTCTGCAGAGTGACCCACCTTGCAGTGAGCTTGTCACCAAGCTGCTTAGCTCTGCCTCTTTTTCCATCCCTAAGCTCCTCTCTGAAAAGGCAAACGTTGTAACAGATATTTTATAAACAAGAATGACAAATGATGCACACTTTTAGCTGTGCTCTATCTTTTGGCTATTACCAGTGCTCCCAGCATTTTCTTGTGACTTCTTGTCACTTCATTTTTTATAAACCTGGTCATTCCCATCCTGGTGTTCCACATACATCTTCTCTGGCTGTTTCTTGCAAAAGTCTTTGATATTCACATATGCTCTGATGATCCAGATGAGGAGGTTACATTTTGCTTATCTATATTATACAATATGATGAGAATAAACTCTGTAAATTTATTATTCAGATCTCGGGAAGTTTCTGTCAAGATGAAAACTCGGTTATCAATTGGTATCTGCTGTACATGAAATTCTTAACTCTGTGTGAGAAGAATAAGCTAATGAGAACTACTCATTATCTTGAAAATCATCTAAGAGATGTATCATATAGAGGACTTGGGATATTAGCCTGTCAGAGTCCTGTATGTCACCTTATTGTATAAATGTAACAAAAATATATAGCTGCTTTGTCATTATTCAAAAAAGAATAGGAAATTGAAAACTGCTTTGAAACTGTGAAAAAGAGTGAATTGGAGTTTATTTGGGTACAGAATTTTAATGTAGGCTGATATGATAATAATAATAGCAAAATAATAATAATTGCACTATATTATGTCATTAAAATGGATCATTCTAATGATGCATTGAGTTGCATTAGGTAATTAACAGCTTGCCAGTACTTCGTTACTTAGAAGATAATAATGTTATAATTCACACTCTGCAATAATTTGAAGATCAAATCAATAACAAGGAAGTATGTGTTTTTATCCCTTTAGATTATCTCATAATTTAGAAGAAGCTGACATTTGAAAAAAATAATCATCGGCTCCAACATATCATTTTAACAGCAGTCAGATTCTTACAGGGAATTTCAATCTGGGGGCCCTTCTGATGAAATAGATCCAGATGCTTGAAGCTTCTTTAATGGTAGGTGTATGTTTATATGCCATGGATATGAAAACAGTTAACTTCAATAGTGGGCAATCTCCTGAAAGACAAGTGGCTGTCAAGCCCAGCTGGGAATCCCACAGTGATTCTTCTCAGAAAATTGTTTACAGTTAGTAGGATCCAAACCACAGAGATTTTCAAGAAGACTGACAGGTGCTATCATTTTTGGTCACCACTAAAATGAGAGGATCAATTCATTTCAGTAAAGAGAGGCAGGGGAGATGTTTCCTTAGAAAACAGCGTTAATATCCTCCCATTGAGCAGGAAGTTCATATATAAATATATGGCTGGATGCTGCTGTACAAACCATGAGCTGTTGTGTTGGTTTCTGCACTATTATTGGGAATTAAAATTGTAACTCTTTACACAAATAGAAAGGATGTGACGTCCTTATGAAAATATGCTAACACTCCTACACTTCACCCATTACTTTTACTCTTAGAATGACTTTCCCAGAGCCTTTTGAAGTCAATGGGAACTTTGCCAATGACTTTAGCTCAGTTTGGATCAGACCTATTGTGTTTTATAGTATATTACACAGAATATGAATTACTAAGAACCTATTGAAACAGTTTTACCCAGCTCACTTTAGAAACAAATGAAACTCATAGCTTTTGAAATTGCACGCATCCCTCTATGCCTGAGGTTCAGTTGTAGGCAGAGACCCTAAAATATGTGATTTATGTTCACAGTCAGATACTTAGTCATTTAAATAATTGGATCTGTGTATACAATTTACTATGACTGTAAAATATGCATGCATGATTTTGGCAGCTGCAAAATGAACTGGCAAAACAGGATGTTATCCTTCCATATTATGGTCCTTGCAGCATGTGATTTACCTATTTACAAAAGAGTTGTAGGAGGCAATTAATATTGTTATACTTGCAGCTGCAACAAGGCTCCTAATAAGTGGTGGGCATAACATTTTACTCCATTCAGGATGGATGAAATAGCTATTAACTGAGTCTTTCTTTTGAAATAGATGAAACATAACGCTCTCTGAAACCACAAGCCTGCTGAGGAACCTTAAGCATGCTGCCAGGTTCACTGTAGTCTGATTGCAAATATACTGGCAAAGTGATGATTTTGATTGCATCTGTATGTGAGTATAAGTGTGAGAAAAGGAATACAAAGAAAAAGCAAAGAGATCTCCCAAACAGAGAGCAAATCCGTTTTGTATGAATCTGAGAAGCAAAGAAAATTGGAAGAAAATTAGATTTGGGGTTGGATGCTAGTTAATTTGGGTTAGAAATATAAGAAAATGAATGTTTATCTCTTATCTGTTCTTAATAAAAATAAAAAAGACCAAAATCAAGAACCATTTGACACCACCACCAGTTTTTCCTCTTTACAGACACAAAACTACATTTTGTCATTTTTGGTTCTCAGATGGTACACAACATATTGTTTATCATGTTCTTAGACTGTATCTGTCACATTAACAGAAACACTAGAACGTGTCTGATTCTAGTCCTAAGATGCCTTTTGGGTATTATCCCTATTAGCCTCTTCAGCTTTATAATAATGGAGTACTTGGCACTTGGGTTTTTTTGAAGTTTAACCTGTCAGGAAAATAAGATCCATTCACTCACAGATCCAAACGAGTGGTTATTTGGCAAAGAACAGTCTGCTCCAAGGCTGTGATTATGCAGATTTTTTCTGCAGCAGTGCAAGCTTTAAAAAGCCCACTCCTTTCACCCCGGTATCTCAGCCCATGGCATGCTAAGACCCATGTTGCACCATTTACTGTGTTGGCACAGCACTTGTGTTGCCATATTAGGAATTATAATAGGAGTCTGAGAGAGATTAAATTTCTTCTTTTGCTGTTTGCTGGATAGTTTTTCTCTTTGTTTAGTTCTGATGACACAAGAAGTTGCAGTGGGCAGGAATAAGCAAGTGTGGGAGGCAATTTCTAGGCTGCCCCAGCAGCACTGGTGCAGGCTGCGGTGAAGTGGTGGCTCCTGCATATCTCCTAAGCTTACAAGAGTTGCACTAGGAGTAAAAGTGGTCCTACTATATGAATTTCTCAGCACTGAGTGCTGTATTTTGGAGTACAGGTATCTTAAAAGGAGTAACTCTTTCCAAAATCACCTTGGCAGGAATCCTATTTTTTCAGGCTGAGAATTGTCTGTTTCGCAAAGATACAAAGCTGTAGTGCAGTTCATCATAGTTCACCATTTACAAGGTTCTTGTGACTGTTTAGAGAAGTGAAGGAAAGTAATTTTCTCTGTGCTTATCCATTAACTTACACATGCATCAGAATACAAAGAGCTTGTCTGTGTAAAATTTAGTGTCTGATTTGTGTCATTTAATATGAAACACATTATTGTTTCATTTTGCTACTCCAAATTCTAATAGAGTGGACTGTCAGTTTTTCATGGATGGGCTACCTCAGCTACAGATAAACTAGACTGCTGATGCAAAGAACCTCAGTCTGCATTGCTGTATGCCAGTTCTGAATCAGAAACATCACCAAACCTGATTAATTTATTTGTGCCTCAAGGCCATCATGGGAATACTTTGCCCTTAGCTCACATTCAGTACAGTTAAGTATAAGTCTTACCTACCTACCTTAAACTCCCTTCCACGTTCTTTTTGTGGTCTAATTTCTTGATCACTGTGGACAAGCATCACCATTCTGTTGGTCACTCCCATGTACACTATTTGAAGCACTCGTTGATTTGACTTTTCTTTTATTTTCATACTGTACCTCAAACTCACCAATTACTTCTTCATAATGAGGTAAAAAATCCCACCATTTTTTTATCCTCTTATATCTTAATTTTATAAAATCTTTTCCTCATCGATCACCAAATCCAGACTTGCCCACTAATAACTGTTCAGAATTCAACTTTGAATATCGCTCCTTTAATTTGTTAATTTTCCTCTTTCCAAGTTTCTATTTCATTAAACATAAAACATGGTACTTCCTAACCTGTTCCTGCCTGCCATGTGCCTTCCATTTGGATCGATTATGACAGCAGCATCCACTATTAAATGTAATAAGTCTTCAAAGCATTCTCCTGCATTTTCTTGTGTTGTTCAGTGCTGTTCTCTGTTTTTGGAAGTAATTCCCTTTATCTCCTACAGAACTGATTTTTCATCTTCCTACAAAGCATTTCTTAAAATATATTTGTGTCAAAGAATCATTCAGCAGCCCTCTAGCAGCCGATATGACATGAGCACTGCTGACCATTTGATCTATTTTCCATCCTCACCCTTCTTACTAATCCTCATTTGCTTTGTCTTATATTAAGACTGCAGAGCTCTGAGAGCTGGTATCAGTCTATTTGTTCTCTATTCATACAGCATCCAGTACAACGTCCTGGGACCATAGCTCATGACTGTTTTTGGAGCCATACAATTGAGAAGTGTACAAGGCTTTACTTATACAGAAGACAAGTTGTTATTTAACTTAATTATCAGTGATTTAGAAGAGGAAAATATAAAAGTTTCATTGATAGCATTTCAAGTGATTTAGAAGAGGAGATTGTAAAATTTAATTGAGAGTATTTCATGAATTAACTAAGCCTAAAGTGGATTCTAGACTTCTTGAAAGTAAGTTGGAAAATGGTGTGATCCATTAAGCAAAGTGATGATGCCCTTCCTGGACATCTCATATACACTGCTGATTTCCAAATGAAATGGGACCAGTTAGAAAAAGGATCCGGGTCTTGAAGTAAGAGCTGATTAGTAAACTGACCTGGTATTTAAATCTCCAGTCTCCTGTGTGTAATTGTCTCTTAGATGTTCAAATGCTGAAGACTGGATGCTACAAGCTGTACTTATAGAGATCAGTTTTTGAAGTGAATATACACATTTTTAAATTTTCACTTGGGTTATTGCCCTTTCACCTGCATACAAAATTCATAATGAGAGCAAGACCTATGTTATTACGTGTTAAAGAACAATGTATATATTAATGTTAATGAGGCTATATTTGCATTGACCTCAAGGCCTCGTACATTAATTGCATTTTAGATTCTTTAGTTTTACTATATGTATGTATATAAGAAAGCTATGGGTGGCACCAGCCTTTAGAGATTCACAGTAAAAATGCCTTTAGTCAATCAAGATAAATAAGAATTTCCAAGGATGTCATTTAGCAGTTTAAACTTTGGGATAAAGTGACTTGCATCCAATTCCCAATGAATAAGAGGGCAACCCAGACACCTAAAACAAATGCTCTTTCCATCCTGCCTCTGATTACAATTTTGAAAAGTTTTACAAGGTTTAATCACTTTCTCTTTATGTGTTTGTAAGTGTTTGCTTTTATGATGGTGCCCTAGGCTTATAGATAACAAATATTTGTGGTAAAACAGTTCACCTTAAAGAATGAGCAAAATTCTAATCTTCAGGTGAAGGGAGAGAAGGCGACCATCTTTCAGTGTAGGTATTCTGTGCTCAGGAATCCCTCATTTCATCTCTGCAATTGCATCCCTCATGGCTTTGTGTCTTTTCACTTCTATGGAAAGACCTGACAGAGACCTTCATCATCTCCTGTAGAGAGGATTTTATTGCTATGATTATTTGTTTCACCTCTGGTGGCTTAAATGTCATGTGCACAGCAGTCCAAAGACAGAATGTGCCAAGCTATGGAGTCTATTATTATTTCAAATAGTCATATACATGTGTTTATCTGCAAGATCACAGACTTAATAAGAATCACCTGAATCTTGATCAGCATTTCTTGCTTTCTAGACCATAAGATTAACTGTTACTCTCTTTATAAACAGCTGGATAGGAAACACTAAAGACTATCAATTTATGTGATGTTTTAAATTAATTAGTCACTTCACAGGAAATTATCTAATATTTAATAATGAATATAGATTAATTCTAACATTAAGTTTGCACCATAGTCTTGGGATTTTTCTTTTGAAATCTGTTTTGAGAAATTTCAACTTAACGGTTCAGACATAAAGTTTCAGGTTTAATCTTCATACAGTATCATTCCACTGCCCTTCTGCATTTTACCTTTGAGGATCAAAAAATCAGGTTCTCAAAGCAAATCTGATCATAAATCAGACCATTTTGCTTGATTTACACTGTAGCTATTTCAAATTGCTAATTTCAAGTGTCAACAAAAGTGCCCAAATCACTCAAAGTCTGGTGTAAACCAAAGGAGTCATTTGTTCAGACAGTCTTATACAAGGAAGTGACCCAAGGGCAGTGCACTCAAAGAAGAGCTAGAGTGCCAGGCAACCGAAGAAGAACACTTAAAAGACTAAAGTAGAGACATAAACTGCTGAGAAAGAATAATTTCCCTACATTGGGCCTTGGCCTTACCTCCTGAGCAGCTCTGGAAACTCCTTCTGCATGAACGCATTGAAGATATAAATTGCTGCTATGTAGGAGCTTGGCTAAAATTCAGGACCTGCCAGTCTGAGCTTCTCCAGGCAGGCAAGTGTTCATGCAATACGTAGGTGATAATTTCTCCTTTACATGAATATCCTTTGTTTTGGATACTGTTTGCCCAGCCTTCCCTTACTACTTCTTCTGTAGTCGTCTAACAAGCAGATATTTCACTGCTTAAACATTTCTAATTTCTACAAGAGAGACAATTAGGAAAGACTTTACTAGAATGGTTCAGCTGAGCATGCTTGAAAAGTTAAAATATGAGCTATGAATACTCAGTCCAACTCATCCGCTAATAATTTTTCTCTAGGAAAATTCTCTAATTTTTCTCTTTCTTGTAGGAAAGATGAGTATTGCTCAGACACTTTGTACAGCACCACAGAATGTATTTTTATTTTCACTTCTCAATCTGCTGAGCAGATTGAAACTACAGCTTCTTTATGGGGTAATGTAGGGGGAAAAATTCCCCATCAGAAATGAACTCACCTTCTCTGCTTTTTGCTACAGTCCTACATAAAGATCCTTGTTTCAGCTGCAACTTCTGCCTTGTTTTGATTTCTTCCTGTTCTTGAAGATGTCATTACTCCTTACGCCATGCAGCCTCTTTATCCTACAGATATGATATTATTTATAGATTGGGCAGTCATGGAAGTAAGGTAATAAATCCTTAATCTATTTGACATGCCACTTCCTTTGGTATGAACTCACAGAGTTCATTCTTTTTACTTAGGAACTTTTTCAATGTTTTTTAATAAAGTGCTGGACTTCTTAACCTCAAAATAACATGTGGCCATCAATTGCCAGAGGGAGTCTTGAGGGAAACCGACAATTATAAATGAGATAAGAAAAGAAAACATTTGAAGAGCCTTGCTAATGCATCACCTGAGGGTAAAAGAGGCACAGAACAGAATACAAAACCATCACATGTCCTAGCTTTGATGGTATACATTGCTTATTTGCAATAAGCAATGGCAATATTTGCATAGGCAGTTAGAGGAGGATCTTCTCAGTCACAATGCCTATTTAGTTATCATTACAGGTAGATGCTAGATAACAGAAAGTTTTTCTTGATTTTGAATTTTGCTTCCATTAACTACTATTTTAAGAAAATGTATTTATTAATTTTCAAAACACCGAGCCATAATCAACCCTCAAGTCAATGAGGTTACTAGGAAAAATTCATTCAAGATATTTTGCCTGGAGATCAAACTTTAATGTTTCTTCTTCCATTACAGGGTCTCTCACCTCCACACTCTTTCCTTCTAAAATACCTCCTACTAATTTCAGTGTGGAAGCTCATAAAATAATTCAAGTCTGGCCTCGTCTGTCTAAAATAAAAAATAAAATAGAAAGTTTGCTCTTCCTCCCCGCCCCCCCCCCTCCGCCCCATTTGTAACCTGGGGATAGTTCTTCTCAGGGATAAAGGAAATTTTACAATTGCCTCACAACATTGCAGGGCAGCAAGCAATGTACCTGCTTAGGCAGAGAGATTCTCCCTTTGGATATCAAGATTACTGCAGTCTCTCCACTGATGCCATTGTTCACAATTATAGGCAGAATTTTAGTGTAAACATCACATGATTTTCAGTCATGCTGCTTTTCAAGAGAAAAATTTTGGGCTAAGGACGTAGACATTTAGGTACTAGGCAGTATTATAAAATTTCAGTATTATTTTGGTCCTTGGATAAATAAGTTTCTCATCCTTTGATCAATCTCACATTTTGTAGCAATTTTAGTCTTAGTTCCATGTATCTGTTCTGTGCATCTATCTTTTATACATTTATCTTTTTTATAATTTATATGAGGTGTATATTTTGTGAAGTGCCTTGAGATGTGTAACATGAAAGGTGCTGTACAAAAATGGCTGTTTTCTTATTAGAGTGTACTGCAAACAGACAGATTAAACATTCAATTAAACATGAAAAAAGCCCATGTAAAAAGCTCACAGGAAGCAGCTTAACAATGTTCATTTTTACAAGGTACTAGCCTTTTTAGAATTAATTATTTTGAAAGTTCATCTATGTTGCTTACAAGTAAAATAGCTCTATAACTCAATTGTTTCAGAGAAGTGGCCAAATGTTATTTACAAAAATCTCCACTGCAAAAATCTGGGTGCTATTTCTTTCTGAGGTTTAAAACAGTTTGTTGAGAGAAATGAAAACACTCATAAAAGGGAAGCAGAGTATGTTATAAAGCACCTTTATGGTTCATTATAGGTTTGGTTTAATGCTGTTGGATTAACACTAAAGGTTAATGTTTGCATAAAATATGCATGATTAGTTTAATATTCTGGAACTGTGATCAGGTTCTGTAATGTTATGAAAGGGAGTGACGTGATACATCGTTAAGGCTGACACAAATAGAAGTATGATATATTTTCACAAACCTGGTCAAGGGTATTTTAAAAATCCCCACTTATGTGATAACACTTCAAAGCTAGTTCATGGCAATGGGAGATTTTGTGTTCAGCTCTAATAATTAAATTGTTTTCAGGTGGCAGGAAGTGCATGTATTTCTAACTTAAACTATAGGCAAAGGACTTTGAGAATGATACTTTCAAATTTGTTTCTTGGAGTCTTTATGCTGTATATTCTGAGTGGAGTGTTTTTCTTTTAAACATTGATCATCTTTGTTATGTTTTGATTGCCAGGAGAATAACATTTTTATGCATAGACTTGGAAATTTGTGTCAGCTAGCTGGTTTCACTGGTTGTGTAGTAGTGCCCTGTCTAAGCTCTTGACTTACCAATGTGATTTATGTATTATTTATGATTTATTTTTCATAAAATGTGATTTGATGGTAACTTGAAGATAATTACAGTTAGGCATTCTTTCATGTTGCAGGGGTGAGTTGAGTATTTAGCGTGTGTTTGTATGCATATATCCAAAAAAACTCAGGCCACAGACTGTCAGCACTGAGAGGGATGTGGGTAGTAGATAGTGGTGCAGAACTGAAGAAGGTCTATGGGCTACTGTAATACAAGTGAATAATGCACCATATTCTTCCTGACACGTATACATGCCCACAAGTACATCTGCATATATATGTAAAAAGCATTTGTTATCCTAGCCATGCAGCTACCTAGCTATACAGCTATGAGGAGAGGTTTTCTTCTCACTTACCAGAGAGAAAGTGTTAGTAGCCCCTGACTTTTATACAGCTGGCAAGGGTTGTTCCAGCAAGGATTCTGTTCTTTTTTTTTTTCAAGCAAATTAAATCAGGCTTCACTACTTACAATATATGCAGTATGTTATAAAGGTTGCTTGCAATTTCATACACTCTTATTTTCCAATGCACAGAATAGACTATCCTATGTTTTTATATTTACTTAGTCAGTGGGGACCCTATGTTTATTTACTAGACTTTTCCTGTTTACCCATTTTTTTTTAACCTGGATCACTTCAGGCATCCAGTTTCCGCAACTCATGGTGAGGTTAACCAGCAGGCCAAAAAGCTTAGGGAAACAGTCTACAACCATGGAAAGTTTTATAATAGACACTACTATCAGTCTTGTTTATGTTATGTATCGTTTGTATAGACACAGTCCCTAGAATCCAAAAAAATGAGGGAGGAGCTGATATTCATTTTGTCTTCATTTACCTAATGTTGGTTTTGTAAAGAACCAAATCCATAAGTGCAAATTCATGGAAAATTGATCTTCTAATGGCCAGAACTGGTAAGGGATGATATGGAGAATGGGTTCTCAAACCCAGAAACTGCTAAACTACTTTGATTTGTGAAATATGGAATACAGAAATACATTTTTGCAACATTCATTAATGCTTGTAAAATGAAGGAAGCTTGTGGTGTACGAGCAATCAAATATCTTTGGGAGATGAGGCAGCATTTGTTGGCTAAGTGATATCAGCCTTAATGTAATTAGTTTTAACAGCATGCCCTTCATTATTTTTTCTATTTTGCCATTGTTATCTTCATTTTCTCTTCATTCAGCAATGTCTCTTCATCTGTCAGACCTACATGAACTTTCTCGAAGACAAACAATGCTAATGAATCGCAGATAAGTCTCAATCAATGTCTTTCTTCCTCATCCTGATGGGGATGTACATAGCTACTAATTCTGCATTAAGAGTTTTTTTTCCCCCCTCCTCTATTCTTGTCCTTAGAGGCATAGAAGGAAAATGGTTTCAGCACTTATCAAATAGCTTTTTATCAGATTGGCCGGGGGTTATTCAGTGACATGGCTGATCACACCCAGGAGGCAAAGTTTCAGCCTGAGCAAGATGACAAAGGTCACTGAAAAAGAATTCACTCAGATTATACTGGAACACACAGCAGTCATAAGGAACTAAATGAGTTGTGCATAAAAGCTGTACTGCCAAGGGTAACTCTGATTGATCTTGTATTTAGATATTGATACATTCTGAGAATACTAGCTGGTAGAACTCATAGGTAGACTTCAAAATTATACTGCAGAAAGCAACTGAACTGACATAAATTGTATTTAAATGGAAATTTCATGAACTCAACTGTTATTGTTGCCTGACTGAAAAGTCATAATTAACCAATGCTTCACCTTATCTGAGACAGCAATGCAAAGAACCCCTCTGTTACTTACAGAATAGAGAATTTCAGTCTGTTAAAAAAGAAAAAGAAATAGCCCAGGCCACATGAAGTTTTATACCATGCTCTAGTTTTTCTACTTGGATGGAAATTGTAATTTCTACAAAAATTTACATTTTTCTTTCTACAGTATCTATTAATAAATAAAACAGATTGCGAGCGATTACCAGAGTCACAGAATGCTTGAGGTTGGAAGGGACCTCTAGAGATCATCTACAACCCTCCTGCTCCAGTAGGTACAGCTAGAGTATGTGGCACAGGGTCACATTCACGTGACTTTTGAAGATCTCCAGAGAAGGAGCCTCCACAGCCTCTCTGGGCAGCCTGTTTCAGGGGTCTGTCACCCTCACAGTCTTTTCCTGTCTTCCTCATGTGGAGATGGAGATTCCTGTGTTTAAATTTGTACCCATTACCCCTTGTCCTATTACCGGCCACTACCAAGAAGAGTTTAGCCCTATCTTCCCTAGATTCTCCCCTCAGGTACTTATACATATTGATCACAAAATCATAGAATGCCTAAAGTTGTAAGGGACCTCTAGAGGTCATCCAGTCCAACACCCCTGAACACGCAGGGCCACCCAGAGCACAGGACACAGGGCTGCATCCAATTGGGTCTTGAAGATCTCCAGAGAAGGAGACTCCACAGCCTCTATGGGCAGCCTGTTCCAGTGCCCCGGCACTCTCACTGTCAAGAACTTTTTCCTTAAGTTCCTATGGAACTTTTGGTGCTTAATTTTCTGGCTATTTCCTCAAGTTCTGTCGATGGCCACCACTGAAAAGAGGCCAGCACCATCCTCCTCACTGCCTCCATTGAGGCACTTATAGACACTGATCAGGTCCCCTCTCAGCCTTCTCTTCTCCAGGCTGAACAGGCCCAGCTCCCTCA
>JAUBNY010000007.1:421721-476069 GCA_032275445.1 Crypturellus soui | reverse complement strand
CTTCCTTCCTTCCTTCCTTCCTTCCTTCCTTCCTTCCTTCCTTCCTTCCTTCCTTCCTTCCTTCCTTCCCTCCTTCCCTCCTTCCTTCCCTCTTTCTTTTCTTCTTTCCTTCTTTCTCTCTCTCTCTGGTGGTTTCTTAAACAATTTCTAAGACCTTAGCCACTGTATGAAGAACATTTTGCATTCACTGGTTTGTAATCACAATAAAACCTTTTGGCCATGCTGCAATTTTCATTTTCCAGCCAACTGGATTTACATATGTTCTCAGACCTTTAGATTGTTAAATAACTGTTCTCAGAACTTAAAGACAATCCAGTAGACACCCATACAGGTACCATATGACTGGTAAGTAAGAAAACAAACATTTTGCTCATTATTTGACATCAATAAAAAGCAGGTTTAGTCAGTAGTGATTTATTTCCTGTAAACTCTCAGCTCCCCATTAAGTCAGAGCACAATCCTGCTAGTGACTGAGTGATGCTTGCCCGACTCTGATCTAGCTGATGTGCTTAATTCTGAGAGAATTTAGTATGTGGTGTTTACATGGAATTGTTGTATCTTTTATTTCTAGGACTCTTATCTAATAGTATTTCACATTTGGGAGCTGAGGGCCATGGGAGTCACAATCCTTGAAATGTCTCTATCATGTTAAACAATCTTGGAGCTTTCATTTGTGATTTGATTTTACCTTCATTAGAAAAAAATGAAAAGTTACCAACAGTATTCAATTCCGCTGTCACTAGCCAGGAGACTCCTACAAAAATTTATACTCAACTTGCTAAGCCATGAGTTTTTAAGTAGAGATCATTAAGCTGCCTTTTGAAATTCCCCACCCCTTTGTTGTGATGCACTTCTGGCAAATAGGTAACAGGCTAATTTTGCCTGCATTGCAAAAATAAATGCTCACTCATAAAATTAAATAGAAAGCCCTCTTGCAAGACAAAGAGAACATCTTATTAGCTAAGGGTCAGTGTGTTAAGAGTGCACTCATTTTCTTTGCTTTTTTAACTAGAAATCGTGTTAGGCTGAGGTACCTATGTATTGAAACCTACTGCTAAATGTATCGGGAAACAAAGGGTTTTACACATGATATGTGAGTGGTTGGAGTGCGGACGGTCCTCTGAAGTAGCAACAATACTGCAACAATTAATTCTACTCCTTGATTAATTCTAAAGTTAGCAATGGTCAAAAATTTAGGATGGAAAAATTGCTGGTGTAGTCATAGCCTAGAAGATGATCTAGTAATATAAATGCTAATTGAAAATAACTTCAGAGTCTATGAATTAAAAATGAGCTAAGAGAACCCAGGGAAGGACAGCATGACAACACCAACAAAACAAAAGAAGACCTTATGGTAAGAAGTTGACGAAAGTTAGAAAATACTTATAGAAAATATACTTGTAATTATAAAACAGTATTTAATTCTTAACATTTCTCATATAATTTTATGTTATCGCCCTTTAGTACAATAAAGATAGCTCCATGTGTGGCTATTTCATGTAAGGCAGCCTTTTGATACTTCCTTTTAACCTTGCTTCCCTATCTGATGCAGAGAGAAATGAGTGGAGAGAAGAAAGGGCTATTTCCAAAACTCAGGCATTTCTTCTGCTAAAATGGCACTTTATTATTAACTTGCTGTATAGTGTGTTTCAACATGATTTCAATAATGTTAGGTATTTTAAACACTACTATCAGCTCTTTCTGATTATTTTTACCTGCAGCATATATTGCATAATTCATGTTCAAATCATTTGCTGATGCAGCAAAGTGTTGCTCTTTATAGTAATTGTTTAAAAGAACAAAATCAGGATATTTAAGTGGCTAATCATCCAGTTTGTCTGGGAAGATATGAGCATTTAAATTACATGCTGATAAACTGATCAGAAAGGAATGTTGACAGTTACATAGTTTACGGAAAAAATGTGTCTTTGCATCTCTGGCATTATTTAAATAATGATGGCATTTAAAAAACTTTTTCTTTGTATTCCTTTATTAAAAACAACAAATTATGGATAGAATTGACACAAAAATTCACATCATAAAGAGCACACTTTACCGCATGGATGACGGAATGCCAATTCATATATGATTTAGTCCAAGCATTTCCTGTGGGTAAGAAAAAATATTTTCTGAAAGTCTACTGAAAACACATCCTTTTTTGAGTGACTTAATTTCCCATGGTTGGAATACAATCTGATAGCTACTGAATAATACTAAATGGATCAAGCAAGACAAAGCAAAATGTAAAACTAGGAATCATTGGCTGACTTTACTGATTGCACCTCTGATAATTGAGAAATGTGGTATCTTTATCTTACTGTTGATTTTACTACATTTAGAATAAGGAATTCTGGTTGGATTTCTTTTTTTTTTTTTTTTTTGAGAAGGGTTGCCCAAAATGGGAAAATAACATATCATCAGGAAAAGATGGATCAGACAAAGATGAATCAGTCCACTTGAACTCTATACAATATCATGAAATAGGATCTTCTACATTTTGAGTACTTCTTTTCAGGAGTATCCTGCCTGAAATGTTTTGGTTTTCTATGAAAAATTTGCAAACGTTCATCAATTTATTTTTCAGAATGTTAGGAACAATTTCAAAGGCTTATCAGAGAGATCTCTTACAAATGCCTGTAAGAGTTTATAATTGTTTTCTACTTTTCTTTGTCAGCAAGTGCAATAGCTACTAGGAAGCATTGTAGGTGTCACCTACCATGTTTCTAGCCAAAAGCATGCTCAGTCCAGAGGAAGCATTTCAGAAATTTCATGCAAGCATTTATTTGAATCTACTAAGTGACCATCTGGCGACTCACAGCAACTGAAGAATATGGGCAGTTTTGAAACCGATTTGTAGCTAGAAGAAAAGAGATGAATTTGCAATGATTCTCTGATTGGACTGTAGCAGTCATTGCACTGTGTAATTTGCAATGACTCTGTGACTAGATCCTAAGGTATGTTAAAAAAAAATAAAGTGTGCCAGGAGAACTGCAAACTGTGCTGAAAGGTTTACTCGGTTTGTTTTGTTTCCCTGTTTCAAAATGTGCAAGTTTACTTATAAAGTTGACTCATTACAAAAGTGAAAGTTTGATATGCTTAAAAGTAGCTAAAGCAGTTCACTCAATTTTCAACACGAGCAATTATTTAGGTAAAGACAGTGATGACTACCAAACTGATTTTATTATCCAATGACATAAAGGCCTATTTTGGCAAAATAGTGCAATCTAGCTGACTTGAGGTCTTCAGGGAGAGATGGGAGGCCTTCCTGTTGAACTGCTTTTAGTCAAGTCATTGAGTTCTTATGGAGAAGATGCTCCATGGACTTCTAAGACTTGTGGTGCAAACTGGCAGGGTCAGAGAAGATTGTTCCAGTCCTAACATCAGATACACTCCTTTCTTCAGCTTTTGTGTATTGAATCACTCCACCTTGAAGAAAAGAAAGAATTTTAGGATGATATGTCTCTTTGTTTAAGATGAGCTTTAAATATACTTCTGATATTCACTGTCTGGACCTTTCTCTTTTTCTTTTCTTCTTTTTATCAGTCTCCCTGACTGGACTTTTCTCTTACGTATACCAAACAGTTGCTTAATTTTTCTTCTTGCTTCAAATGGTAGTGCACCTTTATCATTAACATGCTGTATGTGTCTCCTTACTTGACTTTTACATTATTGCTCTAGCTATTACTATGCATGCATTATTTATATGGTTGGCTATCAAGGAAAAAAGGCAAGCAATTTACTTGTCAAAACATATTAGAATGCATGACTTTAAATCAAAGTTGCATAGGTTGGTAAAAAGCTTTAATAAATGTTCTTTTGCTAATATGTTAGTGTCATGCAGTGGGGATGGTCAGTGTATTGACTAAGAAGCCTATAATCGCTTTAAAGATCCATTGAATGGAAGAACATTTTAGATTATTATGCCATGCTTTCAATTGTGTGATATTAAGACTTAATTTGTGAGGACTGTATTATTTCAATATACAGGAATTCTAACCTGTGTTTAATGTTAATGTCAGATTAAAATAGGTATTTGCTCAGTTTGAAAATTATAAACATTACAGAGCCTAGTAATCTAGAGCTAGTACTCTAGAGCTAACTTAAAAATATAGACCTCTGGACTTAAAAACACTTCTTTTTCTCTGCAGAATGCATTCCTCTGAATTACATTGTGTAATGTAGATAATTTTGTCCTGTGGGATATGAATTTCAGGACTTCAATGGCATCACACTTCTGTTGTAGGTCACAGACTAGTGTGACTGAAATCAGAGTATCCAATCCTTACATGAAAGATTCCTGAAAAACTGATGGGAGCCATCTGCTTCATGCAGAAGATGAATTAGCTTCCTGTGGACTACATCAATAAAGTATTTTGACAAATACAGAAGTTTTCAGTGCCCAGTTACTTTTACTACTTATGAAGACTCATTCTCTTTCTTTATGAACATAAAAAACTTTTAAACTGGACTGTGAAAATTATTGAAGTTTCAACTCATTGGGCTAAACATATTGACCAAAATAACAATTTTTACTTATCTCAAGAAATAAAATCAGAATGGCAAAGTTATATTTTTTTAATAAAAATGAGGGCTTCTGGAACAATTTAAGTCTGTCTGTGATTAGTGTTCATCTATTTGAAATTTCATTTATTATTATTATTGTTATGTTTTTAATCTTTTATATTTTAAAAAACAGAAAAGAGGTATTAGCCTCTTATACGCTTGCTTATACAAACTACTGCCCCAGCAATGGAAGGCCTTTGCCTCAAAGAACTTACAATCAGAGCATTGTGTGATGAGCAGTGTGGTGCGTCTTCACCAAAGCTTTGCTCTAGCTGTGTGTGTGCGTGTGTGTGTGTGTGTGTGTGTAATTCAGGACACCAGGCCAGATTAACTGGCGGATATGATCTTTTTTTTCATAGGGTCAAAGAGTAATCTTTAATTTTGTCTCATCTCAGTCTCTTTCAACATTTGATCAGGATGAGTTTCCCAGTTGTTTGCTGGGAAAAAAAAAGTATATTAAAGGAGTCATTTTCACATTCTTTATGATCTCATAGGAAGTAAAAGCACATTTTTTACCTAAGGGAAACATCCCATTTTTAGAAGGCCTATTTGTCAGGCTGTAAAAGGTGTTAAAAGAGGAAATAATTATTAAGGTTCTGCAGGGGAAGCAGGGAAAATCATTTATATAGTATTTGTCTAGAGCTGCTTTTTAAAAAAATCAGGTCTGTGAAAGCCAAGTTATTAGTTATGTTCCTTGTGTGAAAAGAGCAAGAAAATCTTAGGTTAGCTATTTAAATAGGCTGTACCAAGATTGTGTTTGATATATTGAAATCATATTTGAAAGAGGAAAAAATGCTTACAGACAAAGGAGAAAATTACCAGGTTTAACCGGGTTTTATTGTAAAGAGATTGATGGACATTTGTGGGCATATGCAAATAGGTTTAGTCAACGCTTCAGTGAAAACAACATTTGAGATAAGAAAAATGCCATCTTCCTGCTGTTGTACCATGCAAGACACATGAAGTCTGGTTGGATTTTCTGTCTCTTCATAAACCTGATAAAGGCAAGAAATTATTCCAAACAGACAATAAGTAAATGCCAACCATTTATTGTAAATGGATTATTATGTTTTAAACTAGCTAGAGAATTTGAACAGGGGGAAAAGCAAGCAGTCTATAGCATTCATGGTTTGTTTTAAATAGGTGGAGAGGGCTCTGGAACTATGGGACCTGACTGGCTGTTGGAACGGCGGCTTGAAGGTCAGATGCTCAGGGCAGAGAGCCTCGTTCAGAGGCCATGGAAGTGATGGGATTTTTTTCCTCTAGTCTGGGGAACTAATGTTACATACTATAACTAACCAAATGTCAACTTCAGAGTGAGCTGAATAATTCCTAAACTCTGCTGATTGCCTTGGCTACATCTCTATGGACTATGGTGGGAACACACACATCTAGCTCACAAAACAGACCGCTCGCTGTAAATATCTATTGTAAAGGTGCCCTAATCTGCACGTAAATGCTACAGTTAATATTTCTATGTCCTATCTAAGCCAAACAAATCAAAGAAGCCCAGATGATTCATTTTCAGGTAACACTTTAGAGCCTACATATGGCACCCTGAAATAGGAATTGCCAGAAGCTCAGAGAGACATAGAAATATTAACACAGGGATGCTGTAGGACAAGCCAACCTTGGAGTTCTCTACTAGATTCTGCTCTGGTGAATGGTAGTGCCTTTATAGCAGAGAATTTCATATTCTGCCTAGCAAAGAGTAACCATTATTCACACAGGAGGTGGGAAGTGTGATGCTGAGAGTTATGCTGAGGAGAGAAAAGAAACAGACGAGATTTCTCACGCTTGTAGTGGACCAGCAATAGAGACAGAAATAGAACTAAAATCTCTTGCCTCCAAGCCCGAGACTTTTTAGGAAGAGTCCCTGGTTTCTATCTTTTCCTGAAGCAGTCCTTTCACATTGCGCTTTGTTTTGTGGCTTGATTTTGGCTTTCCTCCCTGAATTATTGTTATTTATCAAGAAGTCTTATCACAGCCTTTCCTTTAAACTATACATACATATATATATAAACTCCTATATGCTGCTAATGTTAAAAAGATAATATCATGATAATATTTAAAGGCAAGGTAAATAGAAGATCACTTTTAATGAGTATGTTGACAATACAAGAAAGAATCTAGTCTGCCTCAAGCTTTATAAATACACTTTAGATAGGAGGCTTATTTATGTAGGATATGACAAACTTAAGCTCTATGATCTTAGCTAAGAAGAAATCTCTATGGAAGCTAGTTATCTGTCATGGGACTGATACCAAAAGAGTTCAGAGATTATGGAAAAGCTTTGTGAAAACAATATGCATATAGGAGGGGAGAGTTCACCCACAGGATTTTTAATTTTTAATAGTTGCATGTAAGGTGATAAGACTAAGCTTAGAGACAATAGGGTATTTTACAGAATCAGGAATCTTCTAAATATTGCATCATGTATTTCATCCTCTTAATGAAGCTGGGGAAAGCTGATACATGTTTACCTGATGGAATTAAGAATATTGTGTTTTTTCAGTAATGTTGTCCTTGGCCTTTTTTATGCTTTGATAAAGGTTAATTATGTTTGGGTCTTTTATCCTATAAGTTCCTTGGAAGTTTGAATAAGCAAAATGATATACAGGTCATGTATGAATTTCTTATTTCAGCTGTTTTAGATTGATTTATAAATTCTACCTAATTTATACTGAGCAATAGTATTCTGAAGGAGTTTTTCTATATGAATGTGTGTCCATCTTTTGGAATGGTTAGTAATAAGAAATGGGAAGGAATAGCACACTCAGATATCATTAAGTCCATTCTTCGCCCAAAGCAAGATCATCTGTAACAAAACTGTTTTTAACAGGCACTCATCTAGTATGTGTTTTTAACATTTCATGACAGGGTTCAATGTACACCTTAAGCAATCTGTCATAGATGGCTGAGGTTGCAAGGGACCTTTAGAGATCACGTTTGAGTATGTTTAGGAAAGTAAGTAGTCCAGGTCCCTTGTTCAAGCATAGTCAAATTAATCGATTCTAGTGCCTCTCTATCCTTAGCTGTAGGAAAGTTACAAATATTCTCGGTTTTGTAAAATCAAGATACGTAATGAAGTTTAACAGTAAATGTCCTTTCCTGAACCATTCTCAAAATAAGACATATTTTGAAAGCTTATTGTAGGTAAAGACTGGCTAACATATACCTTTCTTCCAGAAGATTCGTGTATATTTCTGTGATATTTTGATGGTTATCTGAAAAGGGCAAAAACTTACAGAGAGATTTTCCTTTTAGCAATGTCATTAGAGAAAATAATGAGAAGCCTTTATCACTTTAAAAGCTGCCTTTATTTAACTGCAAATTAGAATATTTCTAATAGAGAATATTCATGGTGAGTACAAAAGATAGAATAAACAAATCAACAAATAAATAAATAAATAGAGTATAAAGGAATTTCTCCCTATGCAGTTTGTCCAAGGTAGTTTCCTTCAAGGAAAAGAGGAGAAATATAGCCTCTAATTTCAAACAAAACAGTGGTTTAGATATTGCAATCAACTCTGCATGATGTCTTCTATTAAAGACATTTTTATTTTCGTCAGACCTGTTCATACGTTTTTGCCCTAATCTTTTGGTAGTCTCTCTCTTAAGATATAGGCCACCAGATTCTTGAGATTACTTTTTTTCTCTCCTGCTATGGCTTTTTATCTGAAAGTTTCTGTCCTTGGGTGGATTTGGATTATTCTCTTCATGGAATTCAAATTTTCAAATTCTGTTCCGCATAGTGGAATTTCTTGGCTTCCTTGAGGGAATACACGAACAGGACTAGGCATGGGCTCTGGAAGCGTGTAATAGCCAAAACAACATGAAGACTGGGCTAATAATTTAATAAAATGAATAACAGAATGATCCCGATCCCAGGGAGTTTTCTAGACTCATGTGTGCAAGGAAGGATGGGGGAGGTAACTGACACTAAATGTTCTTAATATATAAGTAAAGCAAATGAAAGACAAAAGGTTAATTTTACACGTGGACTGAAATATGTCCTTAAACATCAGAAATAAAGGTCCAAATTAAAACACGAAATAATTTAGGGACAGATCTTCTGGTGTAAATCAGTGCAGTTTGATGTGTGTTTAGTGTTATTCCTCAGAAGAGCTGACACCATAAAGGTTCAATTAGCTAAGGTGGCTGAAAACAATGTCTGGTGATCACTGAGTGATGAATAGCTCCCAGATTCAAATAGGACAGAGCAATTATGTTCAGAAGTCTCATTCTGTACCTTCCGCATGTGCCTGCTGGCATGATTAAAACAGTAAGTAAAACAGAAATCAAGGACATTAAATGCAGTCTGCAATCATCATATAATTTATATGGGATAGATTTCCAAATTCTTACTGAAAGTTAATGGGAGACGTATCTCCACTCCTTTTGGATCTTTGAAAGTCTATTACATTTGTCTTGTTTTCTGTCTCAGCCACTAAAGAGCTATTTAAGTTGTGGTTGAGCTCCTGTGCCCTTGAAATCAGTAAGAGTTTTGCCACCCTTTATTGGAGCAGAATAGAGACCTCAAGAAGGAATCCTGTATGAACTGCATTTCTGAGCCTTTTCTGACTGCTTTGCATAAGTAAGTATTTATTACTTTCTTCAGTTGTCTACTTAAATTTCTGATATTCTTTTTTTTTTGGGTGACTGACACAAATATGGAAGGAATATCTGCATTGGTTGCGTTTCTCTCACCTTTCCATTGTCTATGGCTTAATTAATTCAAATATGCTTTTATTTAAATTACTTTGTAAAAAATGTGTTATCGGGCAGCCTGCAGAATATTCAGAGAGATGTTTTAAAAGTAGTGCAGAAGGAATAATACAATTCAATAATAATTTTTTGGCAACAGGTATAATGAAAACACCAATATTATTTGAAATAAAGCTATATAACTGGGGGTTTTCCTATGATTTCATGAAAATATTTGACTATACGAGCCATATGCTATTATTAATGTACTTTTTTTTATTCTTTAAGCAGGTTGGTTCCAAATCACGGCTCTCTCATGCTGGAGACTATACTACTAGAAAACAAGCCAAAAAAAAGATGGATTGAAATGTTGTACTGGACAATGAAAAATGAAATCAGACACTTAACAATTTGAAAGCTTAAAAAGCATGAATAATATTGTGAAGGAGAAAATGCCTAACAGATCAGTGCAGCGTTTTTGCAGTTCTTTGTTCCTTAGGGTAGGATTTAGTTTATAGAATGCTACTTAACTTTTTGTCTCATGCAACTTGCAAATAGGTCATTCTGCAAAGTTCTCTGCCAAGAATTTTGAAAAAAATATATTTTCCTCTGAGGATTTATAACATAATTCTGTCTCATTATGCCTGGTGTTTTGCTCCTCATGTTATGATATCCTCAAAGAGGAAAGAAATAAAACAGCTTGTCTTCTTGACAGGAAGGCACAAACAGACTGGAAAAATTAGCTGCAGGAATTAGACAATATGATGATAACAAGTCATGTGCATTTCTGAAATGATATTAGAACAAAAGGAATCCTCTTCAAGAATGTGTGAAGTTTCCTATAAGGTGGAAATGAAAAGGAGAATCATTTCAAATTCCAAGATGTTTTATTGATAATGAAGAAATGAATTTTTATCAGAAAAAATGAGGCTCTTCTTTATAAGTAATTTCAGCCTGATTATCATTGATTTTTCATAGTGTAACCTATTAAAATAAATGCATCTGTTTGCCAACCTAATATGTAGTAGAAATTGAAGTATTTGAACAGAAAAGAAGAAATTCTAAAACTTGCGTTTAGTTCTGTTTGTAGATTTCTTCAACAGATTTTTGAACTTTCACTTAAAGTGAACAGCCCTTCCTTTATCATGTAGACATTAAACCAGTCTACATTAAAAAATGGAATTCCATGTATATGGAAACTCAAAGACTAACAAAGAAAGCTTCCTTTGATATGTGGATAGTGCAAGAATAAGCAAACTTTAAAATAAATATTGGATGAATTTCATTTTAAACGGAAATAAATATAAAATTATAAAAGGGACCTTCATGGTAAAAGTTTGGGATGTTTTCTAAAAGTTCAAGGTTGTGGGTATTGTGAGATGCAAATTATGCAGGTCTGTGGGCAACAGAAGAATTGCATATAAAGAAAGGAGAAAAAGAGGGAATAGAAAGAGCCAGCATGTCAAAAAGTCTCTTCTTTCTCCCTTTACTCTCTGGATTGACTTCACTGCTGTATATTGTCCTAATATCAACCACCTTCTCACATCCCCAATGGAACCCTGCCCTAGAAAGAGAATAGAGAAACCCTCAGCTCTTTTGAATCAGCGTTCATTAACACAAAATTATGGGCCTGTGGAGAAACACATAGGTGTGCTGTGCACCAAAAGGAAGAATTTTATAAAAATATTATAAATGTTCTGATCTTGGTCAAACCTTCTAGCAAAATATTTAGTAGGCTAAAGGTCCTTTTCTAGCACTTTGTGAGAGTCATAAATCTTTTGATTGTTCTATTTTTTGCTTGGTAGGAGAATTCAGCAAGAAGGGCAGAGATATCTAAACAGATTAAAGCTTCTTGATTGTTAAGGCTTTTTGTGTGTGCTCTGATTCTCCTTTATTTTTGGGATAGTGTGAAAGAATTGCTTGAAAAGGAGGAACATAGAGAAAAATTAGGGCCTAGCAGAAGTTTTGGCATTACAGCAACTTGCTTGGGGTGATACACAGTTGCCCCTTCCAGGATGATCCCCCTTTTCTCCTCTGTGGTTGGGACACCACCTGAGGAGACTCAGAAGTGAGATGGAAGCCTCCGTCGTAACTTCTGGATCAGGAGACCTGATCCAGAGCCCTGTCCCATCTTCTGGGATGAGTGATGATTGCACATTTGTACATCAGAGCTAGCTAAAAATCCCATGCTATAGTAGAGAATTTCCTGTACTGACATCCAAAACCTTTTTTGTAAAGGTTGTATTTGAATAAATCGCGCTATTTGTGAACTCTACTGCTTGTTTGGAAAACAATCGGACCTACCATTGACAGACTGTTCATGAATCCCATAATGTCAAAACTAACACAGTATTTGGTATCTCCTTCCTCCCGCCATTTCTTTAAAATGCAGCAAATAACAATATTACATCTCTGCATTTGCTCAATGTAAAAAACAAAAACAAAAACAAAAACATAAAAATACTATGCCTGAAAATTTTGTAGCAAAGTTCAGTTACCTGCAAAATCACTCGTGTATTTTGAAATTGTTCTCTTCATAGCTCCAAAACCCCATATACTTCCCATCACCTCCAGTAATCCCAGCTCTTTAATGTGTGACTGCAAAGATGGAAGGAAATGATGACCTTAGAAGATTTGGTGGAGCAAACAGTCCACTGTTGCTCCCACAGAATATCTGTTCTCCTCATAAGAAAAAAGCCCAGCATTTTCAAGCCCTTCCTCATGTTAGTTGTTTTGAAAATTCAGCTTCAAGCACCTCTGTATGTTCAGATGAAGAGGGAGAGCTAATATGTCTAATATATTAGCCTAAGTGGACCAATCTACATCTGAATCCAAAATAATGGAAGCATGAGTTCCTAAGGAAACATATAGTGATGGATGTAATCCTTTCCCAGCTCAAACTGACTTCTCACATGTAGCCCTATTCAGGTGTTAACTACCACATTATCTAATGCTGTAGTTGCCTCCCTGATTTCCTCCCCTACTCAGATATTAACCATCAATAACAGTCCTGATAGCTCTGTCTTGATGGGGAGGTAAGGCTAACTGTGAGTACCAACCAACAGTCATTTCTGTATTGAAAGAATCAGTCAATCATCTTGTCCCGTAGATATGGAGACAGCCCAGAGCCCGTTGAGTTCTCCTTGCATCGCAGCGGGCTGGACGCCAGGATCTCCCCTTGAGCAGGGAAGCCCCTCAAGGATACTCCTCAAGGTTAAGAGATTCTTTCCACTACAGATTCATGGTAAGTGACTATAGAGTGCCTTTCTCTTTTTGAATCTGTAAATGTTATTTTGTAACGGTTTGTACAAATCCCTTAGATATAAACCGTTGACCAGGTCTGGGACTAGGGCTGGATCCAACCGTACCCAGACTCCTCTCAGAAGGAGTTTGGAAAGAAATGGGGTCCAATCTGAACCTCATGACCCAACAAGAGATTCTCCTTGGTAATTCTGTGTGCATCTTGAACCCTCATGCAGTAAGTAATAAGTGACCTTGCCATAGAATCTCACGTAATTATCAATAAAACCTATTCCTATTTCCTTCCCATGAGTGAAGTGCATTGTGTCACCCCCATCAACACTGGTTCTGTGACACATATTTAGCTCTATTATCCTCCAACAACTTCTGAGATTTAATTAAAGTGTGCTGCATTTTGGTATCACCAGATGGGTAGCACTATAGAAATGCAAAGTGTTTTTTTTTTTATTATAAACACTTTCCATTTGCAGATGAGCATTGGGCTAAAGAGCTGTGAAATGTAGTCTGGTGTTTGGACAAAGGAGTAAGTCCTGTAAGGAGTAAGGTGTTGTCAAGACTCTTGGTAGTACAGAAAATTTTGGAAATGTTCTCATCTTTCTTCAAGAGATATCAGATATCAGAGATATCAGATCAGATATTTCAGAAGTTTAATATGCTTCATTTAAAGTGCTACAGGATCAAGAGATTCCTTAAAATAACACATTTGTTTAAAATCAAAAAATACATTTTGACTTTTGTGGAGTTGAGATTTTATTCTGGTGTATGCTTTTAAGTCTTCCTGCACACTCATAAGAGCCATGAACTACACACAGATAAACAAAGTACATGCAAATTTGCATGCACACATATTTTGCTAATACCCAGACAGCAGTTGATTCCTGGCCCTCTAGTCAGGAGTAGCAGGAGGTTTATGGAAAACTTCATGAAAATGAGGGTTCCATGTGTGGGTCCAAGGCATATGATGAACAGATATCCTAGATAGCCTGCTGTAATGTTTTACATATTAAAATTTATAACAATTAGTTAGGACTGTGCAGCTTGCAACTTAGGAGAGGGAGGAGCGCAATAGCTATTCATTAAATGTGGAGATCTTAGTAGATAAGAAGAACTATTCTTCAGAGCAGCCCTATCATTTCTTACTAGCCAATTGTTTCAAAAGGAAACGGTATAAAGCATAGGCAAAAATGCAGAACTAATGGAATCAGTCAGGTAGTGAGGGAAGTACTGGGTTTCTGAGGTTACATTAGTACCTGATGAAAACTTAGCATCAGGAGATCCTTCTGCATCTCTTGTTTTGGTCAGATCAATTACCTAATGCTAGAAGGATACTGTAATTTTTTTGAGGAATGCAAAATACTATGTTAATTAGATGTAATAGGAAATGTCAACTCTGACATATTAAATAGTCTCTTTAATTATGGTAACGAATTACTATAGTTGTTAGACTAATGGCCTTTGTCATTCACAAAGATAGGGCATGACTATTACAGAAATACAGTAAGAATTAAAGTGTACAAGAGAAGCCAATTCAGAAAATGCACATTTTCTAAAATTCTCTTTTCCTTCTTTGAAACAGTGTTTAAATAGAAAGAAATCCCTCCATTCTACTAGTCCCTCGCATAATACAAAAAATCCCAAATGATTAAGCAGGCCCAATGCAACATTTCCACATCAGTGGTTATCGTTATTTTCCCATAATATGCCTCTGCCTAGGACTGTGCATAAGTGTTAGTTATTGAGTGAAATATTAAATAAAAAGTTTATTCCAAACACCTCTTCCCTAGTAATTTCCTTGGATTTAATCCCTTATATTTTCCTTCCTTTTTCCTATTGTAATTGTTTGGAGACATTTATCTCCAATCCGATAGGGTTTAAAAGTATCTTAGCCTGATCCAGCAGGAATTTTTAGACTCCTTTCAAAGAAGCAATAATTTTAGAGGTGAATACCAAGATGCAGATAATAGAAGTGAAAGTATGATAATTCTAGTGTTCTCCAAGACGAAAGCAGCAGACTGCATCATGTCAGGTGATAGGTACCTTTTTAAGAGAGAGCACATTCTTTAGTTTCCACCTTCCAGACAGCTGCATGAATGTTTCTCTCTGCTGTTTGTCATTATACTGTCATTATACTCTCATTACACTAGAAGTAAGGGTCGTGCATTTCCCTATATATCTTCTCTGTGCAAGTTTTGATCCCTGTCCACAGCATTGTTTTAAACTGGCAAAATCTCTAATAGACTCCCATATTTTGTAAAAATTGGATCTTCAACTTCTAACACTCTGGCTCTGCAGGCACCTTCACCTGTTTAGGGAGAGGCAATGGAGATGGCATAGGCATTGTACTGAACCATGTGGAAATGATGCAGAAACTAGGAGACCATTAAATATAAAAACTCTTCTTGGCTTCGGGGAACAGGTTTTCAATCTGGGAATTTAAATCAACTATGGTAAAAAAAAAAAAAAAAAAAAAAGAAACCACAATACATCAATTTCTAGTGTATATTGTGTTTATGCTCTTGCTACCCATATACACATAAAGACTCAAGACTTTCTTATGAATCAGGTTGGAAGATGTGCTCATTTTTTACCCAGTTCTTGTTTTTCTGCTTTTTGTAAATATTTCATTGCAAATTCCCAAGCTTCTAGAGGCTTTAGATAATTAAGTTAATCTACAACAGATTTGTTTTGGGAGTAGGTCTGATTCACCATTTGCTAGCAACAGAAGTTTTCCAAGGGCACTGCTGCATGGAGTTTAGGTCATTAATAGACTGAGGCACTGTATGATCTGTGGGATGGCACCATCCATGTAACAGTTGCCAGGTCTGTCCTGTATTGTATAAACATGACGGTGTCTTTTCCAAGAACAGTTGGAGAAAGATGGATTCACATGTTCTTATATCCATGGCAGATTCTTTCCCTAAGGCAATTAAAAATACAGAAACAAAATATTCACCGCTTATACTTTTCTTTCTCAAGAGAAAGGAAAGGAAAGCTCAGGAATACAGTACAGTCGTTACGGTGATTAACTTGCTGGTGTGTGGTTTGTTTGAAGTCTGGTGGACAGCCCTGGATGAGAATCTAGCTATGAGAGAATAGCTGTGTACTTAATAGCTAGTCCCACTATGGTTGTAACTGTAGCTATTTCCACCTCCTTTCATGTGTGGGTAATTTGTAACATCATGCATGCTATAAATTTCCCTCCTGTGTTTTGTTGTGCTGATAACAGAGTATTGCAGTCTCTAACCATGAGTTTAGCTTTCATATATAATTATGAAACAATGAATGCAGACAATGAGATAAGAGTTTGGCATCTTGTTTGGTGATTATCTATAATATGTACAAATGAGCTGGGAAAAGAAAAGGAGAAACAACAGAAAGTGTTCTTTTCTCAGTCACTTCTGGAATCAAGCTCACATAAGCCTTTCATGTTATGGTATTATGACAGCTCAAAATAGCGCCAGTCCACACTGCTATGCTCTGGGGGAAATTGATTGTATTTCAGTCTCCTACAGCTCAACACATGTTGCTTCATTAGGAAATGCTGCAAGTGAAGCCTTTCCCCAGGGCAATTAAAGCTCAAAGCTACTCTCCATCTCTCTCCCAGTACCGAGCACCAAAGACAAGCAAAGCAGATCATCCTGTAGGTCCAGTGGTAGCACCTTCTGCTGTGTCTCTCTCCCATCATTCACACACTTGTTTTCATTTTGAAGCCCCAGATGCCAGTCCTTGTTTCTGGTACTGAGGATCTGTAAAATGACTTTAAAAATAACTTCCTGATGTGACTTTTGCTTCTTCATTCAGAGGTGAGGAAATTTTTCAAAACTCTACAAGCATCTGATAATCTAAACCAGAAGGGTAGAGCATTCAGAGAGCTATTGACTTTGTCCTGGACTCTTTGCAGAATCACCAAAGAGAACGACCTACTGGTCAGGTTATATTAAGCAACAACAAAAAAATAGTTTCAGCTTCAAGCTGAACTAATATTTAGATTTATTTATATGGATATGAACATGTTGTTTCTAGTGTTTGAATACGTTGCTTGTGAAATCAAAAGTGGGTCCCTTTTTACAGGTCTGTTGTAACTCTAAACCAGTAGTGAACACTTAGATGACTGCACTTTTGTGCTGCATGAACAATATTTAAATGCACATTTTTTGATCTATGTACTAATATTTAAACAGACTTTTTAGTAACGAGCTGTGTTGTAAACTTCAAAGCACAAAAAGACCAAGAAAAGTTAGAATTTGCAGCAAAAGCTGGGAAAAATACATTTTCTTTTTGTTGTAATTCTGGTTTTCTTAAAATCAAAATGTTCTGTATCAACCACCAAATTTTAATGGCAATTTGAAACAAAAGCTGCAAACATGTCTGGTCACAGCAGAGTTCTGCCTATGGGATGTAAAGGCCAAATGGGAAGACTCCAGTCGCTTTGACCACCTGCAGAAGCAATGAGGAAGCCTCTAGTTTGACTGCTTCGCTTCCCCAGGCAGGGCATCCACCAAACTGTCAATCTGAAAGGGAAAAATACATGTTGGTATGACCATTCTCTGTTGATGATCAACAAGTTGATCAATCTACTTCAGCTTTTCTCAGAAAGACTTTGCTCCCTATCCTTCCTGGATTTCCTGGGATATTTTGCCAGAAAAAAAAAATTCTCCACTAGGAATCCTAGGACTTGCAGCATCTGCTTCATGGAGGATTCTGCTTAGTGAGCTAACAGTACTGTGAGGTGGGAAGTGCTGAAGGTACAACCTGGTAAGCTCAGATGAGACGCCATGCCTCACTTTCCACACACCGCAAAAACTTTCTTTCCAAAATGATTAAAATGATTTTTTAAAAATTTTTTAAAATCAGATTTCCTTTTCAGAGAAAAAAGAAAGTATTTAAATTTTAAATTGAGTGGAAAATATTTTTCTCAACTTCCAAATCCTTTGTGAAATAATTCTTGTTCTTGGTCCTGCATTAAAAAAGGTACCCTTTTAATGACCTAAATCACATGAAACTGAGGCAAAAGCTGGTTTTCTAAAGGATAATTTTGGTTATTGCTTAGTCTTATATCATATTTTTCCAATATATGTCAGTGAAAGACAGTGCACAGTAGTTTAATTATTATCTTATGCTGTGTAAGCATGCTGCAAAAAAAAATATATATATATAACATACATTACATACATTTTGAAATCAGTCAGCTGCTGCTGTTCCTATTTCTTCAGCTCTTTAGATACAGCATGCCAGAGAGCCCATCAATTCTACTTCCTCATCAGAATGTGGTACTGCTTTGTGTTTTAGCATTTAACAACATATTTTCCCCAAAAAGAAAAGGCATCTGAGGATGATTGCAAACATCCACTCCATCAGTACTGAGTGGGGTAAGAATCTGACTCTAAATGATTTAGGGAAAAACACTATTTGTCCACATAAGATGAGCATATTTTTCAAGTTAGAATACCAGGGTTTTCTGTCTAGCAGACCAATGACAGCTACAGTTTAATCAAACTGACACAGTAAATAAGAATGTGTTCAATATTTAATGCACAGTATGTAAATAGCTCTTCTTTGTTCATGTTTCTATTCAGTTTCTCAAGGAAATGACTGAGTGGATATTCTCTAGGAAGATATTAAAACATGAGTGCCATTTAATAAACCAAAAGGACTACAGATTTTTGTTTCAATTAAAGAACTGATGGAAATTGGCTTGGAAACATGGATGTTCATTTCTGTCCTAGTAAAATTTGCAAATGACCTTATTAGCAAAAGAAGTTTGTGGCAGAAATCATTGAGCCTGGAAATGATCAACAACAATTTCCAATGAATGGAAATACTGACATAAATAAAATCTCTGTAATTTGCCTTTTATGCTTTACAAAAAAGATTAGTAAGGAGAACTCAGATGACCGTATGCAAAATAATCTATATATATATATATATATATATAAATGTAGAAAGGAAAATTGTATTATCTTTTCTTTAAAAAAGTAATAAGAAGTCCATATATTTAAATGGAAATATGTGAAAGACAAAACTAATGGGACATACATTCTATTTCATTCCATATACAACTTTTCTTGGAACTTCATGGTAAAGAGATTTATACTAGCCAAGAGTTTACAAGTTTGCAAGGTTTGCTGTTTTTATTGTTTGGTTGCTTGGTTTTAGTCAAAAGAAAAGAACAGGACAAGAAAAGCTTTCTCAGGTATAATCTAAGTTTTAGGAAGAATGCTCATGTATAGATTTATTATCCTCTTCTTTCTTTTGAATGATTTCTTGCATTTACATGAGGTCTCGCTCACATGAGGTAAACAGATACACACGTGCCATTACCATGCAGTAGTCCAGATTTTATTTAAAAAGAAGACTTGCCTGTTCCAAAACTCTAGCATTGTCAATAGCATGCCAGCAAGAAATCAGTTCTTCTAGTATGATTCAAGAAAAATTTAGCAGTAAATACCAAAGGCTCCTTAGCCAGTACAAACAGATCTTCTGGCAAGCCTGCTGTAATGTAGATCAGCTTAGAAATCCACAATTGCCTTTGGGAAAGAGACCTTTAAAGGTTAGATTTTTGATTTAGACTTCTTCTCTTAGTCAGAAGAATGCATTCATAATACAATGAAACAGTGAAAGAAAAAATCTTGGATTTAAATTATTCTTCGGTATAGGAAGTAGCTAAAGGTTTTGCTTTGGCTTTTTTATTTTATTTATTTATATATTTTTTTGCCATATTCATCCTGATGAGGCTAATTTGCCAAAGCAATGTATGCTTTCAGCTGTTGTTGTAGGGTTTAATAATGAACAGCATATAACTTCCCACTAAATCAATATTTGAGCTCTGCTTTAGGCCATTTTCAGTCATCATTGGATTTGATTGTTCTCATTTTAATATTATTAACAAATGGTTTCATTATATTGCTATATGGAAAGTGATGTAAAGTTAGCAGCACCTTCCCTCGGAATATATGTTTTTCCCTTATTAATATTTTAAATCCAAATCTTACCCCTGGTAAGACATTGAAGAGTTGACTTTGAATACAAATGCAGAAGAGTTATGAAACAAGGAGAGAAAACAAGCAATTTAGCCTGTTTACAAATTACATGTTAAACATTGAAAAATGACTTTTCTTCCTCCCTTCCCATCTTGCCCTAAGGAAAGCAGGGAATGTGTCTAATAGCAGCAGCAGTGAAAGACCTCAAAAAGAGTAGTTTGAACATGAATTTAGTTCACTGAAAATTATTTAAGTTGTATTATTATTGTTAGGTTGAGATAAACACTTTAACTTTTTCCCCGTTTGAATGGGGGAGATGACCTTTTATTTTTACAAAGTAAGGTCATCATGAAATAAAGGATCATTCTAACCATGTGAGTAATTCAAATGAAATCCACTGAATGATCAAAGGGAAAGTCAGGTGTCTACTCTGTTTCCTAAACATAACAGAAAAATGATCCAAGGAAAACAAAAAAGCCCTGGGATTACAAAACAGTACATGCTATGTGGACATGAAGATAATATGGACAGAAGATGATTCTAGAATTACCCTCTCTAAAGTCCATTTTCCTCCAACACATCACCGCTTGTTTCCTTCAAGAGACTTCATATCTCTGCCATACCAGCTCCTATCTCATTCCTTCATTTTGTAGAGATACCTAACAATGCAGGTTATCTATCTGGTGTCTTATTTTCATGTATTGGTATGTTTAGAGACTAGTGAGTTATCTGAAATTTATGGAATAAATAATGGAAACATTGTGCTTTCTTCTAACTAATGCATTAGGTCTCCCCCTTATAAGGATCATCATTTATTTTGCTTCTTTCCCCGTGCTGTAGGTCACAACATTTCCTACAGCATCTTTGCTTCTTTTCTTACTTTACATTTCCTTCAGCAAATACTTTGGGTCTTATTCTTTCAATCCTATTCACATTCAGAAATATTTCACTATTTGCTTCCAGTTAGGTCTTTCATTGTTTCTTCTTTGATTTTTAGCTCTACCTTATAAAATCCCACAAGAACAAGAAGTGCAGATGGAAGAAAAAAATGAAAAAACACACAGTTTCCTTGCCTGCTTAATGAGGCTTCTGTGAACAATAAATAAAACATTCCTGACAAAGAGATGTTTTGCTTCAATCTATTAGGTTTTTGAATCTTCTCCACTAAAATCCAGTATTGATAACTCCCAGAGATGTTGATAGAAATCGGATGCTATACCCCAAATAGAGCAGTCATATTTTCTGCTTTTATTGCTGCGACCATATCAAAATAAAATTTTTCCCATCCCTGTGTTTCCACCAAAAATTGAAAACTATCTGAAACCTTTGAGACTTAAAACAAAGAAAAACAAAGATGAATAAAAGTCATTCACTCTCCTAAAATATAGGATCTATATTACATTACACTATTTTGAAGTGGTTCTTTCTTTGACCAGGGAGATGTTAGCTAGAACAGGATGTGTTGGTGATACTGTATGCCCATATGTAATGGGACTCGATTACCTTGTGCAATGTATATAAAGACATATTTTCACCTCCTTTTTTTCATGGGCAGCGGTGCCGCCTCCCTTTCCTATCATCTTTTACTAGAATAAAGAAAACTGTCCTGTTAGTCATGTGAGATCTCTGGTCATTCTAGGAGAATAGTTAGACAAGATAGTTCAAGATAATCTAATGATTTTTCCTTGTCAAAAGTGAAATGCCCTCTGCCACACTTCTTCCCTCACTCGTTCCCCTAAATATCATCAAAGGATAGGAGTGTGCAGCTGGTCTTGAAGTTACAGAGAGAGGAAAGAAAAGGTTTATTCCTTTAAAGAAACAACTAAGCTCTTTTTACTTGCCTTCCTGCAATAAGGTCAACATATGAGGAAAATTTGACACACCCATAATAATTACTTGCTTGCTAAAACAGGCTCTATTTCATTAAGAATTGTATCTGGGTTAACATGTTGACATTACTTCAAGGCATGTTATGCAATCAATAAACGCACATCACATTTGAGTAATGACTGCATATACAGTATTAGAAAGGAAATTGTGCTGCATTCTAAAGAACAAATATATATTTTGTGTGACGTGATCATTGAAATAGGAAAAAATAAAATACTGAAAACAGAAAACAGCAACAATTTGGCTTAAAATTGAAAAGGAAGTTTTTACTGCAGGATTCAAAAATAATGTATAAATAGACTTGTGCTATTTATATATTATATAGTGCAGGCAGTAACATGCACATTTTGAGAAAGGAAACTTGTAAAACAGACACGTCATGCCTGTATACATTCATCATAATATAAAAAATATCTGTTTAAAGTAAATCTTCATTTGAAATGCGTGTTAAGCATTTTGTAACATTGAAGACAAACAAGAACAATATTTTAAATAATTCTTTAGCAATATCTTAGTGCTCAATGTAAGAGAAAATATTTCACAGAAATGATGTCTTTTCAGCTTTTCTCTAAACTCGGTATTTTCTTTTCTGTAGTTGACCTCAGTAAAAATAGTCAGGAAAAGTATACTGACTTATTTGATTTATTTTCTGTATTCATTGTGTGTATTTGCATGCTCATACACACATACATGAGCATGTATACTTCTGTTTACATGCACAAGCAAGTGTGTGAAATTATTAGCAGTGTAGATAGTATTTTTATAAAGGCCTCCTCAGTGTTTCATATAGTAACTTTATTAATTCTAAGTCTCTATGGGGAATACCTTATCTAATATATCCCATACCTTGCCTCAGTTGCCTTTCTCATAGATGCATAATATTAGTTCTCAATATTATGTTTCACTCATATATCTTTCTCCTAGTCTGTCATTTCCAGTAAATACCCTCCCAGTTTAGAGCAGAAATGTCCCCATCTTATGTGCATGATCTTGTAATATTTATAAAATTATATGCTGTCCATTTTGGCACAGGGCTCAGAAGAAAATGTTTGTATGATTCCTGATGTGTGATGAAGCTTGTATTTTGGATAGCTTCTGTACAACCTTTTACCTCTGTTTTGAAGTTTAAGAAGGTACTAACAAGTTTCTGAGGCTGCATGATAAAGAAAGAGAGGTGTTTTCTCTTTTTTTTTCTTTTTGTTGTATTTGTTTAAATAGTCAGATTATTGTAGGATTTAACATGATGGAAATGGAATCTAATTTTCATCATTTTTTAGAGATAAGACCTTGCAATGTTTGTGATTTAAACAAAGAACTATGATGCCTCCAACAGTGATGGTTTTGTTAAGCCTTCAGTACAGCATGGTGATATTAGTGTAATGGTCTAGTAATTGAGGCTGGATTCAGCGAAGCACTTATGCATAGGCTTAAAATCTCATTTATTTTATATGGCCCGAAGGCTTACTTTTCAAATCAGAATGGTGTAAAAAGGCTTTAGCCAAATGAAAATCCAAAATGATTAAATTAGAATTGATTTTAAAACGTAAACTGAGATCTTGAAAAGACATTATTTCTATTTGAAAGCACTCACATTTTTACAGGTAGAACAAGAACTTTGAAAATGCATGCCATAAGGCCCTTAAAAATGTTAATAGTTGTGAAGAAGATGAAACAAAATTAAGAAAAAACAAACTACAACTAGGAAAAAATTATTAGAATGAATATAGTTCATTTTTAACAGATTTAAATTATTCTGATAAGTGTAAAACATATTCTGCCATGCTCGAAAAGAAGGTTAGCATTTATACTGAGTCATGTATATTGCCTATTTTATGGATTAAAATTTCTCTACCACATCAGTTAAATCATAAATGCATAAGACAATTCCTTTACAGATGGAAGATAAGAGTCTAAATGGTTCCTGTCTGTGGCATAATAGATAGTGCAGTTAAAATCTCCCCCAAAATCAGCACATTCCGAGGCAGACAATTTGATAAAACTCTACTTACACAGTAATTCAAAAGAGCTTCTTCCTTTCCCTCTGTAGCGAAATAAATGTTAATGAAGCAAACAGAAGTTTGATCAAAGTTGTCCTGAACTTTTAACAACCTTTCTAATACTCCTAAAAAGAGGTTTAAAAGTGGAATCCCATAATCTGTATCACAGACTTAGACTAAATATACAGCTCATTTTCATTTTCTGACACAAACTATCCAGCGTTTGTTAACTGTATGGATTCTCAGTGTTATATAATATGAAGACTTTTCCTTGAATAACATATTTTTAAAATCATATTCTGAAGCTGTATGCCCTGAAGCTATCCAGTTTTGTGTAAAATGAGATAATAAGGTGAATAGTCTTAGTCAAAAAGGAACTGCTTTAGCTGGTACAGTTTGTTTGTTATCTCTTCTCCTTCTCCCTATTCTTTTTGTCACCCTTTTATCACACCTATGTTGTAGGCTACTGAGTTTCTTCAGTGTACAATGGGATTATTTGTCTAAGATGAAGGTCCCCAGTCACCACTGCAATACAAAGATGGATGATGTATTTCCAGTGGTGCAGGGAATCAAAGGGGCCTATTAGGCTAGAAGGTATTTGTCTATGAGAGAGGCTGTAGTGATTTGCATCTCTGATTAACCTCTTAAGGGAACAAGGGTCACAGCATTTACTATTGAAGAAGTGACTTCAAAAAATGAGTCTTGTTGGGCACATAAAGACAAGGTACATTAAGCATCTCATTGCAATGAACCAGGAAATATTATGTCCTCGAAGGCTCTATCCCTACTTGTGACTAAAGGGAAAAATTGCCAGCATCTGATACAAAAAAACTGTAGAGTAGATGTGCCTTAGATGTGGACTGCAAAATAAAGAGGCATTGTCAGAAACAGCCTACGGAGACAGAGAAGAGAAAAAACTTGGGAACAACCAAGAAGTTTAATGAGGAGAATCTGGCTATAATGAGCTAGGGTGTTCAAAGCATAAATGAGTTGTTGGTGTCCCTGAGCTCTCCAAAGCATAGATGGGGCAGTGCTGGCACTAAGGGCATGAATACTGGTGAGCAACCATTTGAGAGAAGGTAGAAGATAGTTGAGTCTTTCAACTGCCTTTGAGTTGACTAAATAGGAGAATAATACTGGCCACAGGGAAGCAATCTCTGCACCAAAATGCAGAGAAAATATTTCTGATTCCGTTAGATGAAACTAAAAGATCTATTGCTTTCTAAGCCTTGCTAGATGAGGTATAACAGGGAGTACGATACTTAAAGCTACATTAAAGATAGACTTAATTTTTTGGAAGAAGTAATTGATAAAACAATATTTTTAATAGTGTTGATACAATAACTGTGTGGGTAAAATCTGATTTCAGTCAAGTTAAACTGGAAGTTCACAGAAAATTCCAAAATATCAGAGTAGCCAGGTTTATCAACAGCCTTCTAGAGGGAATAGTGTAGGCAAAATATGGTAAGTGATTTTAAATGGAGTTCATTATGCTTATGAATTATATGAATTACAGTGTGTTTCCTATGATAGCAGGAAACTGAACCAAATGACCAAATGTCCTTCCTATGTTCTCATCTCTCTCTATGTTTTAATTGCTCACTAAATTTAAGTGAATGAAGCCACATCACTTCACTACAGAGTCTCTTAGGTGGATAGGGGACAGTTTCAATTTAGATGCTGATTCTATAGAGGCTCTAAAGTAAAAATAAAATATATACATATTCTTAATGTCTAGTATTCTGAAAATGTGCCAAAACTCTGGACTCTGAGTCCAAATTTTCAGTTAAAAAGTGGGAAACATTTCAAACTCTTAAAGTTATTCTCTTTCGCCATGTGTGTAGGAGGAACATATATATAACTGCAGAATGTTTAAAAGTATCTGTATAGTGTTTATATTCTCATTTTAATATCAATCAGGAACTTGGCAAATTCATATTCTCCAACTTGATATTCCATTGTGTAGAGAGTGTTGTATCGTGTGTACCTCTTAATCTGTGACTCAGTGACACTGCATTTTCTAGCCGCTCTTTTGGAACAATTATGATGCTTCCAATTTTGTAAAGCTTATTAAGAATAGCAGGAAATCAATGACCTTCTATATTAGTCTTCAGAGTTGTTGTAGCGTTACAATGTCATTGCGCTATTGGTGCTATAGACTATGTGATGGCATGGCACATACAGAAGTTGTTGAATCGATGCTACATAAATCTTACCAAATTTGGCCTGCCATTTTATATCAGCAGGATATTTCCATACAGTAAGGGCTATCTATCAAATCACTACTTAAGTCTAGAATTTATTTAAATAAAGTTCTTACTTGGACAAGTGTGATCTAAAAACAGAATTATGCTGCTGTATGTTGCCCTCATTAAAGAAAGGGAAGTCAGAATGACACAGCATAAACTCAATTCATAAATTTTCTTCAAAGAGACAAGAAGCTATCCGATTGTGTAGCTAATATTGCATGTATTACAAACCACGCAAGTTTCCTCTGGTTCTTCCTTTACAATAGCCTCAAAATGTATTTTGGGCTAAAAATTTTTTTATATTCTGGCCGTAAGTCTCTGTAAACTTTTATTTTTTATGCTGAGCCTGGAGCTCTTTATTGTTAAAGAATTAATGTTACTATCTAAACATAAACTGACAATACTTTTTCCAGAAATAATAACCAAATTTCAAGCTATTTGAATTAAGATTTGAAAAGGATCAATAATATTTTTACAAAATACTTATACAATTCCAGTGTTCCAGACAACCTAGAAAAAATTCAAAAAAAAAATCTAAAAAATCCTAATTCTAAAAAAAATGCTACATGACTCTTCTTTTATTCCTCAGGAACCAACTCATATTGTAACACTTTTTTTTTCTTTTTTTTTTATTATAAGAACAGCTAAAATATGATCTATATTGAAGGAAACTGGTTTTAGTGTTAAAGTCTCATTTTTCCTCATCTCTAGAATAGAAGGAAATAAGGGGAAGACTTCTACTTTTTAAGCAATATGTTCAGCAAAAGGCACAAGTTTTAATGCTGCCCTCAATTTAAACATGAATTTGCATAGACAAATAACTCAGGCTCTTAGGAACAATTTTTGATTTATCAAAATAACAAAATGTACAAAAATCTGAAAAGCAGCTTCTTGTTTTTTTATGTTTTTTTTTCTGCACAAACCATTGTGAATAGCCTGAGATTTTAAATCTGGACCTTGTTAATTCTAGCTGTCTGTTATCTTTAGGATCTCATACTAAATTTCTCATTTTTTAACTTTCATCATCATAAAACAGTGATACTGACATTTAATCATTTTTATGGGTCATACAGTTGTAAGATGTAAGGTGAAAGTTGTAAGGTGAAATGGAAGGTGTGAAGGGAGTTTTTAAAATTTCACCAGTCACACTTCCTCCCTTTCAGAAGCAGAAAAGTTTGCAAGTTTGAGATTCACTTTCTATAGAGAAAGAACTGACCACAGTAAGTCACTTCGTTCTTGGAATAAATCCATTGAGTAAGCCTGCATTGCAGGAAGAATGAGTTTAGCTCATGCTATCTTGTTTAACTTGTGTAAAAACCCAAGCTCAACATGGCAAACATAAAAGCAGCCTAGACCCTCAGTACTAAAATTGTCTGCAGAGACGGATTGTGTAATGTAAGGTTTATTGAATCCCTGCAGCTTTTCAGCAAAGCTTACTGTGTGAGACGCATGGAGAATATCCTGGTGTAATTTAAATGAAAATATTGACTAGCCCTAAAAGCTCATTTAGATGGCCTAAACTGAACAGGGAGCCATTTGCCATGTCTTCAACACCTACTCTTTAGAACATGGGAGATTCTTACCCTAGGTTACCAAAAAGTGTTATGTATCAAAGTTGAAATTATGACATTATAAAAAAATCATGTTTCTTAAGACTTCAAAGTACACAAAACAGCTTTTAATAGAGAGTTAAAGTGCAAACAAGATCATTGTTCAAAAGGAGTGCAAAATAAATATAAAATTCAAATTTCAGCTTCCCATTACAGGGCAGAGAACCATCCCATGCTTTTGAGCCCTAAAGTCTCCAGGTTGGAAAAAATGTGGAACATAGTCAAGACTGCCAAAAACACATGCAATTTGGAGAGAAATATGCTTCAAGAAGCTGAGCTGCCACTGTGTTGCTATCCTGATCTCACACTGCAATGTAGTGGTGCTCAGCATCTCACTAGAGTTCATGTACATGCAGTCTGTAGAAATGTTTTTTAGTGGACAGCTGTCACCCAACCTACAACAGTTCATCCATAATCAGCAAAGCACTTTTTCTGGCATACACTGACATCCCCTTGACAATTTAACGTATGCTTTTGTGCTTTGTTGAACATGGGTGGCCTTAAGCATTTTCCTTAAAGGTTTGCTGAATATCTAACTCTTGTTGAAAGCTGATTGCTTTGCTGGGCTGGAGTTTAAGTGAGAGACACTTTAAGTAAGTTTTCCAGTATTAAGGCACTAAGTCTAACATCTTGCAGGATGTAGTCATCGAACTGTTTCCCATCTGTATTGTGAAAATTATGCTCTGTGATTTAACTTTGAAGGAATTTTTCTTTTAAGTTGTACAAAATATATGCAAAATGTTATTTTTTACCCTTCATCTTGGTTTTGCTCCTCAATAAACTCCCCTAGAAGTGTATCAATGATCTAAAAATTAATCTAAAAATTAGTAATGTAGCTGGCAAGTATTCGGGAAGCTGTATGATAATCCTATTACCTATCACAGAAACAGTTGTATAGGCCTTTTCCGAAGACATGAGGAACAAATCTTCAGAACATTCTCTGGCTCTACACCTCTGATTGAAGGCTTTTTGAAAGCCAAGGTCATTATTCAGGTTTAGTTCTTTTCACCATAATCCTCTGAATTAAAAGACAGCTTTCACCTGTTTTTTATTGTAGTTAGAGGTTCTACAATGTTATATTCCTATATGTAGCGTACCAGTACAACCTTTGGAAAAAAACACAGCTGACTCCTTAGCATTAAGTTTGGAAATTGCTATGTCAAGGTAATAGCCTTTTTCACCGTGTCTAGCTTTCTTCTTTGAAAATATATTCCCAGAAACATAAGAATGGAATTGAAACTTAACACTTATTTTTTTCCTTGGAGATACAGGCTACTTCGTTTTGCTCTTTGCAAAGAATCTTCACAGATCCATGAAAATTCAGAGGTCCCTGTGATTTATGGAAGGATATTTTGAAGCTCAGGGTGGTGCTATGAGGTTTCCCTGTATCCTCTGCAATAGTATCTCAATGAAATACTTGTTCTTAATGTTGCCGACATGTACAGAACCCCCTAACCTGGCTGAGACCTGCTATAAATTTAAGAAAATTAAGCTTCTTGTATGAGCCAAGTTAAAATCTGTCTCTGTCACAAATGCCTTCAATATTTTAACTTATATTGGTTCAGATACAACTTCTGATGAAAAACTCAGTCTGATGACTTGATCTTTTTGTCATAGACTGACCAATTATAGTGACATTAGACATATTACCCAAATACTTTTCAATGGTTATTTATTAGGGCTCTAATTCAGCAAAGAGCATGGAATTCCCTGGCAAAATAAGGCAGAAATCAAGAGGGCACTGAACAGATCTAGAATTACCAGAGTAAGGATTTTATGGCAGAAAATCGTGGGCATCCTGCTCAGTGTGTACATGTAAGAACCTCACACAGAGACATTCTGCTGAAAAATGATAACACTGTAGCCCACCATATGCTGTATTACCATTAATAGTAACAGGGAGATAACTATGCACTGAATTGCAAGGCTGAGGCCTTGCGAGGATTTATTTTAACGATTCAGTCATGAGTATGGATTACAGATTTTCCCCAAAACGCAGAATATTTTTATTTATCGTGATTATTTTTGCCTCTATTTTATAAGGTTCAGCAAGTAGTACAAGCTTAGCAGTCTGTTGAACTAAGAATTGTTGTTGCAAATTTTTAAAAAACAAGTATATTCTGTGAGATATGTCTTCTATTATGAACAAACTTTCAGTTAAGTGTAATAAACTTCTTTTTGATTTTTTATACAGCTTTCTTTCTTAACCTCAAAGGGAGAAATTCTTGGCTTTCTTTAAGTCTGAGTAAGTCAGACTGGATTTGGGCCTTTCACACTTACTGATTTTTATGACCACACATTTCCTAGGAGGAATAAGTGAAAGGAGGAAATAAGACACTTTTACACTAGCAGAAATACTCAAGCGGCATTATCTAACGTTGCTTTAAGCATAACCATATTTATTTCACCACTGGATAGATCAAAAGGATGTATGTACTGAATTGTGATTGGACTTTGTGGTCCTTTATCTGTGGTGATAACAAGCTAGTTTTTGTTTGTCTCCATATGGAATAATCTTAGGTTCTGTGGCTGTTAGAGAGGACAGGAAAAAAATAACTTTGTTTTAGTAAAGAAGGGAAAACTTGGGAAAATATCGCTAGGTGCTAAGATGATGTAATAATGGGAAAATTGTAAAGAGCCTTGCTAAACTGTTGACAGAACAAGTTAGAAAAATATCCATCATGCATGGTCATAGACCTCAGGCATCGAATTAGGTATCTCCACAAATACGTCCAATTTTATAATCTGGGGGACTTTTTTTTATTCTTGAGTTGGCTGCCTGCATCAAATAAATACTTTTCATTCAAAAAGATGAGAGTCTCCAAACTCTGCTTTCTTACAAACTCCAGTCTTGCCCACAAAAAATACCTTCAGGAGTTTTACTTATTAAGGAAAATAAGGAAAGTAAAGTGCTTTCAGCTACTTTACAGTAACTTCCCACAGACAAGCAGGAAGACAGTAAAATTTATTTGACAGGTGAATGCAATGCAAGCTATCATAAAAGTTTTATTAAATTTAATTCTCATAATAACTTGGTGCCCACTGAAACAATGAAGTCATAGTACTGAAAAAGAATTATCAAAATGGAATGGAAAATTACATTTAAAGATGCAATAGAAAGATATCCAGATAACAAAGCAAAAAATAAAATTAATTTTTGAAAGTGTTCACTAGTAGAGATTTTCCACATGACTAGATATCTATTATTGAACTAATAAAAATAACACTGTTATTGAGAAATAATGTAACAGTTTTAGCTCTGTATGAAAATTTAAATCTGCAAAATGACTTTATACTTAGGCATAGGAAAATTATCTTCTTATTTCTCTTATACTATATTCACTAGTGTGTGAAGAGTGTGCACATGCCTGCAGAGATAAAAGATTCAAACACATGTGTGCAGCTTGCCTCTGCCTTTGTTGAAGGGAAAAACGGAAAACTCTTCATTAAAAAGCATCTGCCATAAAAATCCTTTAATCATTTGCAGAGTAACCAAGATCTAGTAGTTGCCCAGCTGATTTTGAGAGCCAAAACTCTGATTCATAACTGAAAGAACACTACCTTCCTTTTCCCTTGATATTGGTGTTAAAGAAAACACCTGGAGATTTAGTGAAATGGACTTCTGTAATGCATCAAGTATTATGCACCTAAATTGAATTCCTGAATTTGCATAGGAGCGATGTTGACAGCCATATCTGTAAGAGGCCCTGTCATGAGTTAACAAGAACCGGCTGCTAGACATCGAACAGATTTTATTTTCTTGCTAAGTTGATCAGTGAGAACTTGAGAAGTGAAGGAAGGAGACAGCCCTCACACTGTCTTGCTCTAATGATTAGTGAACATTAGAAGTGGCAGCACATTAATATGGCAGGAAAATAGCAGTTTTGAACTGGAGAGAGACATGGAACAATTGGGATGCTTGCTATCAGCCAAAAAATACAAACAAAGAGAAAAACCCAACCACCAACCAACAAACAAGAAAACAAAAATGGAAAAGTATGTTTTGTGGGGATAGTAGTATGTAGTCTGAATATCACTCACTGAACAATGTCATCACAGGGTGCAAAGAAAATTTACGCAGTATTGATAAAGTTCCCAGAAGGTGTTGTGTGAAATATTTGCTCATACATAGATTATTGCTGCTCAGGACTGTGCTTCATTTTCCTGAAAAGGCTTCTTCATTTTTCACTTTTCAGTAATGAAGTTCTGTCTTGTAAAGTGGGCCTTTAGTTCCCAAACAGAGTATGTGTTGACCCAGTTGATGTTATAAATATAGGGAGTCGGACAAGCAAATTGAATTCCTGAGAGATTTGCTAATGAATATATTTGTGTGAGTTTGTGTGAGTAGTGCTGAATTAATATGCAGTTTTGTTTTGATGATTATTTCATTTGAAAAAATGAATAAGGTGCCATATCCCATGATTTATAATGGCTTTAAAATGATATTCATTGAAATATGAGTTGCTAATGTGACTATAAAGATAATCACTGCTTTTTACGTAGTGGGGAGCCTCTATTATAAATACTTTGCCATTTCCCTTTCTAGTAGTACTGAAGTTTTACACTAGTCTCGAGGAAGATGACTCCAATTTAGCAAAAGCTTTGGGTTCACACCCTGAAAACTGAACGAAACAATTTATAGTGGAGAATATTAACCTGTCACAATGCAGAAAAGTGTTTTCCTAAAAAGAGTTTTTATCAGGAGTATCTCTGCATCTGTGAACTATAAGTCAAATTCAGTTGAAAACAGCACACTCAGAAGTGTGAACATTTCCTGTGAAATGTAGAAAAAAGGGCCAACTGGTGGCCATTAGGATGTCAGAACCTAGAGAGAGCTATTGTCCCTTTCTCAGAGAACAAGGAGACTCTGAGCAGATAAATCTATGCTGGGAACATTGGCAAATCTGGTGGGTGGCAGAGAGCATTTATGGGAAAGAAAGAAGGTATTTTGAGCTCTGGTAAGTCTAAGCTTTGTAGCTTTGACAGGAGCAGCTGTGTTCTGATAAAGCAGTTTGTCCTGCAGAGCAGATAAAATGCTTGATAAGGAATGTGGAGAGTGTCACATGAAAGACAGGAAGGATAGAGATGGATTGGTAGAGCTTCCATCGGGGAAAAAAAAAATCATGTTTACTTCAACCACACTATTTTGTTCATCCCTCCAGAATGAGAAATCATATCCTGTGTGATATATTAGGAAGGGAGGGAATCTGGGATGAGAGGAGCATTTTCCTTCAATACTTCTAACGCTTGCCACACTGAAAGTGCAGCGAACAAAAAAGTAAACAATTATTGAAATTAAAGTTGGCAGTATTGTTTAAAAAGCAAGGGAATATTAAGTTAGGGAGGCTTTTTAATTGTTCCAAATCTCTCGCAAGAGACATATATTTTTGCTTGTGACAGATATTGTATACATCCAAGACCTTATTCCACCTCCAATTACTGTCAAGAATAAGAAGGTGAGAAGGTGAATAGGTGAATGGAATAAGGTTATATATATATATATACATGTCAAGGTGTCAAGGTTATATATATATACAAGGTTAAAGGTTAAGAATAATAAGGTGAATAAGAAAGATACTTGTCTTCCTTTCTAACAAATTCATTTACTCTGTATTACCCAATTTTGAAATTTGCAAATTTTGTTGTAACCTGCAATTATATTACTGAATTCAACTGAAAAGCATGCTTTCTCTTTCAGGACAATGCAGTGACTTAACAGCAAACTCATGCTTTCCCTAGAGGTCTGACATACTACTCTTGTTAACATAGCTATTTTCTTGTCCTTAATGGCTACCATTAAGACTGAAATGATTAATTTCCTGTTTGCAGTGTATATATCAGACTGAAGCTATAGAAAGGCTTCAAAGGAGGGTGCAAAAGATATAAAGGTTATTACAAAAGTGTCGGGGAGAGTGTAGCTAGGAGGTGTCCTGTGTTTTCCTGCACTTTAGGGTGCTTTAGCAGAATATTATACCAAGAAGCTTCTTTAATTCCTTTCCAGCTAGAATCTTGTTTGCGGAATACCTACGCATGTACTGCTGTGAAGGTCAGATCTAAATGAGAAGCAAGTGAAATAGTTCTCAAAAAAGCTTTGGATAACTGTGGTTAATCAAGATATGACTTAAGTGTTCCACAAAGAACTACATGACAAAGTTATGACTTGTCATTATAAAATAAACCATTTATTTTGTTAGTCTCTATTTCAATAATATTTATACATGTGCTCATCAAAGAAAGTAAATCCATAACTACAAAATATAGTACAAGAAATTTTAGTTTCAGTAATTTTATTTCTTTTGGTCAGGATAGGATGTAAGCAAAGTCTCCCATTTAACAATAATCATTAAAGTATCAGAATAGTAAATATAAAGAGAAAGTTGGTCTGCTACCAATACCTTATAAGTCTCACGTAATTAGGAGTGATGCAGTTGAAATTATCACTTGCAGGTGAAAATGCAGTGGCAATACACTGATACTATGGAGCATCTTTCCACTTCAGTGGAATAAATTATACCTCTCTAATTTGCCTTCTAGCATAAAATAAAGTTTGATGTAAGAGTTTTGCTTTTAGTCTTGCCCGAACCATTTGACAAACATAGAGTGAATGACTATAGCATTCATCTACTTTGATCACTGATACTTATTTTGCAAAGATCAAAACAAGTATACAGAGAAGTTACATATATTTTTTCTTGGGAAAATTTAAGGAAATACTTGATTAAATAGGCAAAGGACTATTTCTCCTCTAGCTGGAAATGATGCAAAAACTTATCATATAAATTTAATCCCAGTATATAACATCTAACCTGGCTGGTTGAATTCTAATAGAATAACAAGAAGATGTAGAAATGGCACATAAAAATCTGTGGACTGTGTAACTATTCTGCCCAGACAACAGAAAATCTTTTGAAATTTAAGCTTAAAGAAATTTGCTTCAAATAAAGTTTTTATGTTTAAAGGACTCTTGGTTGTAAATGCAGAACTGGAATGCACCAGTATATTCTATCAAGGTAAGGCAGACAAAGAAGGTTTTTTGACTTTTCCATTTTTTTTGAATTAGCAAGTTATTTTCCTTTCTTTTGCTGTCATTTTAGATAATAACTTAGAAAGAGTCATGTAGCATGCAACATTAAATTACTGTCACAGATCAGTTGCAACATCTACTTGTCCTATAGGAAATCAAAACTAGTTTGAAAATATATTAGATAAGGAAACAGTGGGAATGGATTTCCACTGAAACACCATAACATGTGGTTAATATAAAACCTTTCATATTTATATTAGATGTATTTCATATTTATATTATATGTAGAATGAGTCTCTGTCCTGGATGGAAATTCAGAATATTTTTTTTTATTTGAAGTTATATTTAGAGAAGTCTCCGTGCTTTAGTTTAAGTATTCTCCCACTGCCCTCAGTAAAACATTTCATTTATAAGATTCATTTTATTATGTTTTATGCTAATTATTACACTTAAATATTTTTTTTTAGTTTATGGAATACTTTACATACACAAATGAATTCATTAGGCGTTTGGGCTTTTTTGAGCTTTGTTTTTTTTACTAAAATATTAGATTTTTTCAAGCTGAGGAGTTGTATGTTTTAAACAGAATTTGATTCATGCTTACACTAGCTTTTCTTTTCAAAGGTTACACAGATTCATCATGCTCTTACACATGAAATAAAGGGTGATGCCTTAAAGTAAAACAGAGATGGATCTATGATACTCGTGAGTTAGACAAATTATAACCATCTCTACCTACCATCTATATGACCATCTACCATCTACATAACCATCTATAACTTACCATCTCTAGGCATGTGAAGGAAAAGAAGGTGAACAGGAGTAGTCAACATGGATTCGCCACAAGTAAGTCATGTTTGATGAACCTGATAGGTTTCACAATGGGATGACTCATTGGTTGGACGATGAGAGAGCTGTGCATGTTGTCTACCTTGACTTTAGCAAGGTTTTTGATACCGTTTTCCATAACATCCTCATGGAAGGAAGGTTGGGTTAGATGAGTGGATGGTGAGGTAGATCAGAAACCAGCTCGATGGCTCAGCAGGTCAAATTAAATGGGACTGAGTCTAGTTGGAGGCCTGTGGTCAGGGATATCCCCCAGGGGTCATTACTGGGCCCGGTATTGCTCACCATGTTCATCAGTGGATTGGATGAAGGGACACAGTGCACCCTGAGCAAGTTTGCAGATACTCCAGAGAGCTGTACTGCCATTCAGAGAGACCTAGACAGGTTCGAGTTGGGCAGAGGTTCGACAAGAGCAAGTGCAGGGTCCTGCACCTGAGGAGGAATAACCCCAGGCACCAGGACAGATTAGGAGTTGACCTGCTGGAAAGCAGCTCTGTGGAGAAGGATTTGGTTGACAAAAAGTTAACCATGAGGCATCCTGGTTTGCATCAGAAGTGTTGTCAGCAGGTCAAGGGAAGTGATCCTCCCCGTCTACTCAGCTCTGATGAGGCCACACTTGGAGTACTGGGTGCAGTTCTGGGATCCCCACTACAAGAGGGGCTCCTCAGTACGAGGGATGTGGAATTTCTAGAAAGGGTCCAGCGTAGGGCAATGAACATATGAAAGGACTGGAGCATCTATCTTATGAGGAAAGACTGAGTGAGTTAGCACTGTTTACTCTGAAGAACAGAAGATTGGGAGGGGATATGACCAATAATATATAGTATTATATCTGAGGGGAGACTGTAAAGAGGATAGGGCCAAACTCTTCTCAGTGGTGGCCAGTAACAGGACTAGGAGTAATGGGTATATATTAAAACACAAGAAGTTCCATCTCCATACAAGGAAGAACTTCTTTCCTGTGAGGGTGCCAGAGCCCTGGCACAGGCTGCCTAGAGAGGTTGTGAAGTCTCCTTCTCTGGAGATCTTCAAGCCTGGATGTTACCCTGTGCCATGTGCTTTAGATATCCCATCTAGAGCAGGGGGAATTGGACAGGATGATCTCTAGAGGTCCCTTCCAACCTTAGCTATTCTGTGATTCTGTGATAATTACTAAAAAACTGGTAGTTAGTACAATCAGATTCTTAATTTTGGTGGCAATTTAGGATTTTATAGTTTTGGACACTAACTAAGAGATCTTAATTATCTTAGCTGCTTCCCAACAGAAGCCATCTCCTAACCACCAGTTCAGGATTTTCTACTTAATTAAATTATGGGAAACATAACACATAGAATCATAGAATGCTTAAGGTTGGAAGGGACCTCTAGAGGTCATCTGGTCCACCCCCCCTGCACACATCATGTATATTGTTTTATCTTACTTTCATAAACAAGGTTCTTCCATGTAGATGATATTCTATTTCATATATATATGAAATTCTAGAATTTAATATATATCCTGAATACAAAAAAAAATGTACACTTCGAATTTTAGCATCATGTAATTCTTTTTCTTTTTCTTTTCTGAAAAACATGCAATTTTATAGTCAGTTTATGTGCCAAATTTAAAATAACTATAGGTTTTGTTTTATGAGAAAACCAAACATTTTTGGAATGGCTGCTGTAATGCCTCAGAGAGAAGACAAATGATCTTAGACTGGAAGTTCAGCCCTTAGAGAAATATAGGAACTAGAATAAATTTCCTAGGAAATACCATATCAGCATTTCTGAATATAAACACACACACACACACACACACACACACACACACATATACACACAGATCTTCCCTCTAAGAAAAGCAAAATGTTTTCCACAGAAAGCATTGATTGCTTCAACTCACAACCCTTCTACCCAAACTTCTACCCAAAAGAGTAAAATACACACAACATTTCTTTTAAAAGTTTAACACCGAAAAACTCTTTCAGAAGGAATTTTTTTTGAAGTGCCATATTACAACTGGAGATTTTTCATTCACTATAGTGGGATTACTGGCTGACACATCTTGAATGACATATTGCATTTTTACTTTTAGGGCTCTTATGCAGGAGCTGATATGTTTGAGACATTCTGATAGTGCGCTCTCTCTCACTCAGGTTTTCCCTTGGTTTCTTCAAAAGAAAAGGTTAGCAGTTGTAGGGCACTGTTTCAAGATGAAGCTTTTACTTCCGTGTGCAGCCTCACAAATGCTGACCTACAGATACATAAAACAAAAAATAGCATTTTTATAGTCAAGGCATAATATCAACTGTATTAGTCCTCTGTAAAAGGCTCTCTTAAAGAAAAAGTGTAATGTCTAAAATTGTATATATAATGGTAAGAATGAGGAACTTTGGTTTTATGTTTACAATCTAGACTCAAGGTTAGTTATTACCAGTCTATGAAGGAAGATAAAGTGCACAATTTGGTGTTTTCCTGAACCAAAAGTTTAACGGTAAGCTTCCGGAATCTTCTGGTTCCATGGATGCCATTAACTATCCTTTATATACTTACATATATTTACATTTTTATAAAAGGTAGTTTTCCAGCAAGGAATTCTAATGTTTACTTTTTACTGTATCTATTTCCTCCTTTCAGTGTAAAATAAAACACTAATGATGTGTGATTCTTATGTCTCCCTCTAACACAGACAGACAAGGAAACATCACAGATAGTTCTAGCGCTTAAACATCAGCCCCTACCCATGTGCATAGATACGGTACTTTGATATCAGCTGGATTGTCAATGAGATAACCTTCAGCATTCTTCTTGCTTATGACTTAAAAATACGAAATCTTTACATAGATTTTTTATTACATGTGGAAAATGCCTTAGTAAATTGAATTTTAGAGGAGTAGATTTACAATAATCCAGCTATTTGCTTGGTCATTACAGATTAGTGCATATTATAGACAATCAAAACTTTCTCTGAGGTACTCATGGTATTTTTAGATGGACCATTGACATAACTTTATGTTTTAGCACATTCGGATGGTATATTATGAATTTTCTTAAACTTACCAAAAGCTGCAGAAGCAGGCAAGGAAAGGCGAAGAATCCATAAACCCTAAACTTCATTTTTGTGAAAGTTGACAGAGTAATGGAAATTTACATTTCTCTTCTACAAAAATAAAATACTTTATATAATCACCACTCTGGAAAAAAAAATAATTCTTTAAATAATTGACATTTCAACAGAAGTATAATAAAAATGAAGGCATGCACTCTCAATAAGATTTATTTATTCTTTTTTTTTCCAGAGTGGTGATTATATAAAGTCTTTCAGTTCATCAAATAAAAACAGTCTGAATTCTGCCATGAAGCCAGTGATCAGCTAGGTAGCCCCTGATCAATTGACAACTGATGCAAAGCCTTTGTTTAACGTTTTTAACTTTTACTGAATATTTTTAACTTGTCAGAACTGCCTTTAAGGAGTCAGGTATGCTTCTGTAACCCACGATTTTGGGAGAGGGAGGAGATAGATTTCATTAATAGTCATCTCTGAAATGACCACAATCACAATTTGTACCTCCCCTGTCTTCTTCCCAATTAGAATGTGTCCCGGGTAGGTGTAACTCTTGCTAATTTACCACACTTAATTCTGAGAGCAGCACAATGACATGAATATAATTATAAAACCTGTTGGAGAAAATAATTAAAGCTCAGTTCAGCTGGGTCTACATGCTAATGTGACCACAATTTAGAAAAACACTTAGAGGTCTCCTAAAGGAAAATGTTGAAAAAATAGTAACTTTCTTGACTTCTTGTGATAGCCAAATTATCCTACTAAGATTATTTTATTGGCCTTTGCAATCACTCTTCAAAATACTATTAGTTAAAATACCTATTAAATAATAAAACACATTGCATGACATCACTTTCACTATTCAAGATATTTAAGATAACATTTAATTTCATGAAAGAGTATTTCTTCTGTAAAGACACATGTGTGTTTCTCAGTAAGGAGAGTAATTCATTAGTTCTTGTAGAGTCAGCAACTGAGTTACTTTCCTGAGATTTCATTGCAAGTTACTGGACAAAATACCAGATTTCTCAGGTTCTACTGGGTTGTACTATTGTTTTTGTTGAATTGAATTTATTATGGTTCTCTAAAATTACCTCATTCATCTTTTAATGTCTTCTAAAGGCATTCAAATGTGTTATGAACATTGATTGCCTTTGTGACCAAGCAACTGTATGAAAAATAGTAATCTATTTTTTTCTTTGTCAGATTCTTTTGTTGTATATATTATATAGAAGGGATCACTTCCAAAAAGTATTCCTTTTTACTACTAGATTTCTTTCTTCTTAACAAGGAAGCTGGACACCTGGGCTCTTTTTCTTTTACAAATACTACATAAATTCAGTGAAAGTTTTTTCAGGGAAAAAAGGATGCAATTTTTCTTTGTACACATTTTTAATAAAAAAAATCTGTACAGAGAACTATGAAGGAAATTGAAAATGACTGTAAAATCTAACTATGCTGAATTTTGATAGCTGTAGTTATTTCTATAGTTGGTTGTTCAACAGTTTATACTCATTATCTCTTCACACTGAGGAGTATGGGGACAAATATTTCTTTTCATTTCATTTTGTTCTCTCCTACTCCCTTTCCTCTTCCCTAATTCTGCAGATGTCCTGTCTCCTGCTACATACCATTTTTTTTCTTCATATTGTTTAGCATCTTGCTTTTATATCTATCCCTACATATTTTATTCCTTATGTTTCCTTATGACCTTTCTCAGACGTGCTTTCTGGTTTGCATTTATTTTCCCTTTGCTTTTTTGTCAACATGTTTTGCATTGTGTAAAATCCTCTATATAAATCCTCTATCTAAAAATCTTAAGTCCGTGATGCATAGTTAGCAGGATTTTCACTTGATAGAAGATAAATTCTGTTATCTGTTGATTAAGTTTTGAAAATGCATTGTTATATCTACAGACAGAATTCCCTCTTGCCACTACCACAAGTCCATGCTATGTCCCATGTATAAAAGTAAACATAATTCATATGGGCCATGTTTAGCACCCATACTTGAACCCAACAGTGGGTGTCCTTGTATAGCCAAACAAGAGAAATGGACATTCTGAGGATGAGTGTACTTAACATGGTTTAGATCTACACTAAAATGAAAGAAATTATAATCTAGAAAGGATTGTTCTCCTTTACTGACTGGTTCAGATGTTGACATTTACACTAGGATGTCGTTAGCACGGAAAACTCCCATGTAACAAATCTCAATATGGGAAAGTCCAGCAGCAATGGGATTCAAGTGCTTTTCCTGTCTTAAAGATTAAGTGACAAGAGAACTGAGCTAACTGCTTTTAACTTTTAAAATTCAAGCTATCATTTATATTTTGTCTCCACTTCAGCCCTATATTCCAACAAAGATACTCTGACTTTAAACTTTATAAAATAAAGTTCATGCATCGGTGGTAATATAATCCGAACAGACAATAGAAATGTAAAACAAAAAAAAAGTGAAAAGTGGTACAAATTGTTTGGATTGGTTTATCTGGTGTGTAAGAGTAGAAACATGGATGAAAGATCCTTGTCAAGGTGAGATCAAATGAACTATCTTCTCTTTTGAGAGGTGAAATTATTATCAACCCTCTTTATTGATAATGTCACAAGTGCCTTAGACCAAGACTTTGGTGTTATCAGGTAATTTTACTTTTTTCACTATATTGCCTAAGCTGTTTAAAGTCTGACTTTTTGCATCTTTCATCTCTCCAACTCACACCTCATAATAGTTCCTTTTGCTATCTAAATATATGAGAAAGCATTTTTTTAAGAAGTAGTATCTGCTGCTGAAATAATGAAGAGATCAGAAGTTTCTTATAGGCCTATTGAACCAGTAGGTTGACAATTCTCAGTAGGTGCACTACCCACTAGATTAAAAAAAAATGACCATGATTTAGGCAAAATCTAACACCATTGCTTTTCAAAGGGGATGTTACTGAGAAATATATCTAGAGGCTGATTTTTTTTTTCTTTTCTAGCCTTATGAAGATGCTAAATCTATAAAAATAAGCTTTGAGAAACTTGAGGCATTTTTGTTGTACTTGAGGCTACTCTGAGGTAGAAGCCATACTGTCTGCTAGTAAACGCAAACTTTGCATGAGGATACTATTCCTCATGGAAATACACTTGAAATGACTGCAGATATACGAGTGATGAGAAGTTAATACCCATTTTCTGGTAGTCAGAATGAAATTTTATAGATGTATGAAACACAGTTTTATGTAACATTTTAAGAGATGTGATGTGATAAATTTTTAAAGAAATAAGATAGTATAGAGTGGAAAATACAGAAATGATTTGGTTCCTAGCAAGATTTTGAAAAGATTATAAAACAGGGTCTCTTGAGAGAGTTTTATGTATTTGCAACAGGGCTTGGATCGGGTAATGAATATGGCATAATTAGAGTGATAAACAGTACTAGAAATCGTATCATTATGAAAGAATTTAACTTCCTACAGATAGAATTATTACTAATACTGATGAAGCCTGATAATTTTGTATTATAAAGATTTACGTATTGTAAAAATGCTTTTTTAAAAGAGCAGATTTTCCTACCAATCAATCAACAAAGGGCTGAAACCCTGCTCTCAAGAATAATGAAGAGGTAAGGGAAAAGGTGTCAATAAAAATTAATTTTAAGCACATGATGACACAGAAGTTTCATTGCAGTTAAATGAAAGGCTAAACAAGAATACATTCTCTACTGTCGATTTTAAAAAAGCAGAATTTCAGAAGCCCAAGAAAGCCATAAGGGAAACAGACAGGATAGAATATCTCATGATGTTAATTTTGGAAAATCACTAATTCAAGCTATTTAGAAATTGCTATAAAAAAGGCAGAAACATTTGTAAGACATTCCTTTCTAATTCAATAGGTCCACACTAATTCAATAGTTGTCTATGCATAATAGTCGAAGAGAGTGGAGAAGCACTACATGCAAAACACTAAGTATAGAACTTAGCAAGCAGATAGAAGAAAGGATAGAACAGTAGAAAATATGTTGTGCAAAAATATGGGATTTACAGAAATAACTAGAAAAAGTGGCTGAAGTGGAATCACGTGAATGTAAACAGCGGCAGCATCACAGGGAATGCTCTGGTGCCTTCTCTGGAAAGTCAGCATGACCAGATGCTTCTCCAAAGTGACTGTACAGTAACACACAGTCTGGTGCTGTTACAGGACCGTAGTGTCTTTGAGATGGGGGTGAGATAGCTGGCAAGAGAGGAGTGTGCTGTTGGGTAGATACTGTCTCTGCAGGAAGGGCAGGCTGGGGAGGCATGGATGGAGAGCTGCTCTTCCTATGCCAGAGCAGCAGAAACACATGGAGATCTGCCCAGGGAAGGGCTCTGACCAGCTGAGAGCTGGTGGGTCAGGGCAAGTGTGCAGACCCACATGGCGATATTGTTGTGGATGTCTGTTGCAGACCGGCTTGATCAGGAGGAAGTAGACAGGCCTTCTTCGGATAAGTCAGAAAAGCCTGCATGTTTTCAAGCCGTAGTCTTCAAGGGGGTCTTGAACTTCCCAATATCTGCTGCACAAGCACAGTGGAACAAGCTATCCAGGAGCTTCTGGAGTGGATTCCTAACATAGGGGATTGAAGAATGAAAAAGGAGATACTTGGTTGAAACTCTTACTTACAAGGCCAGACTGGTTGGTCATGTGAGGACTGCAGGCAGCCTTGGCTGCAATCTTCTCAACTTCATGAGAGCAGTTTGCTCTCTCTGGAGAGGATATTCAGGGATCACCACCTCGAGAATGGTCCCTCATGATGAACAAGAAGTCTAACACAAGTGGCAGGAGGAAGGAGCTCCAGACTAAGCTTAGACATAAAAATGAAGACCACAAGAGGTAGAAGTAGGGACAGGTGAAGTAGAAGAAATATAGAGATACTATCTGAACATGAAGGAATGGGAAGGTGAAATGGAGAGGGAAGGGGATGGAGAAGGAGAAAAGAAAGGGAATGGGGAAGTCATTTATGTTGCACCACGATAGGTGAGACTGCTGATTTCCTTTCTGAACACATGAATTTCTGCATTATTATTTGGGCCAACAGTGGTTTCTGCTGCACAGTTTGCTCACTGATGAGCCCGTTGCTACTATTAGTTTCACAGGTCAGACTCAAAGCTCACAGTACTGTTCGGTACACTGTCAGCTTTCACAGCTTTTATGACAACTTATTTAAGAGCAAATGCCTGTGCAACTGAAACAGCAGCTACTGCTTCTCAGTGTAATGCTCAATACTTCAAGCTGTACATTCATCACTTTTTATATTCCTTAATTCTTTCTTTTTTTTTTCTCTTTACTCTAGTGTACCTCTCATTAGGATTTCTGTTTTACACCCTAGGAAAGGTTTATGCATTTATAAGAAGTAGATAATAGACGAATGCACTTCTGTGTTTGCCATCTTGGCTTCCCTTTAATGTAATTCATTATTCCGCAAATATATGGTACATAGTGCTGCCAAGTTAATTTGTATAATAATAATGAGCTATTAATTAACATCCAAGAACACATGTTTCTTCGAACAATTTGTGGTAATAAAGTAATTAATGAAATTCAGAGTTTCATTCTACAGAGGAAGTCTGTCTCTGAGATTTGAAACATTTCAACCATTCTCATACCAATAAGACTGATAAATCCAAAAATTAATCTATTAAAAAATGCATACAAGTGCATAATTTAAGAGAATTTTCATGTGATGCAGTTATTTTTGAAATAGCTATGTTACTTATTCAAAAGATGCATCCAGCAAATTAAGATGACATACGTATGCAATTTTTTTATGTATAGAAAAGTATCAATATCATCCCCACCTCTTACAAATTGTAAATTCTTTTGCCATTTTTCCTGTTTACATTTTTTTTTCAAATCAAGGTTTGTATCAAAAAGCATGTCATACAATTTCTTGGACCAGAAAGGCAGAGAAATAACAACGACAAATCGCTGGAGGTGCAGCAAACAATCAAACGCCTTTGTAAGTTAGTGATTCACAACTTCAGGAAAGGATGAATGGTATTTTTGCTGAGAATAATTTAACTAGTTCCCTTAAGCATTGTCGGTGACTGCCACTGAAAATGCCGGGAGTACATCCAGACCAGAATTATTCTCAATGATCACTATTACGTAATGTATACAATGTGTATCTAATTCATTTCCAAAAAATATTTTTTCATTTCTTGCCTTGCTTTGTAGATAAATATATTTTGAAGCAATTTGCTACAACCACTTAATAGGCATAGACCACATAGGCTATAGAGTAGCTTATAGGTGGCTATAGAATTGAAGAATTAAGACTTTACATATGGGCGCCACAAGTAGAGAGAGAGAGAGAGGACAGTAGTAATACCCACTCTCTTAAGTGGGTCTGTAAGTGACAGAAGTCTTGTGGGTAATCTTGGTGGTGTGAATACACTGATTATTTTTTTTCTAGGATGCTATACTATAGGACATCTGTAAAACATAAAACAAAAGCTGCAAGCAGCTCTTAGTTGAAAGAAGGAAGATTTTGAAGGCCAGCTGGCGAAATGCAATGAATCAGTGTTCAAGAGTATGTCAGAGAGAGGAGAGAGAGCAGCTCTGTGGCTGTTTTCTGTAACACTGGTCTCTGCATAACTTCAACACACAAAATTGTTGGTACAAATATTGCTAAGAAGCATCACACTGAAAATATGATGACCACTGAAGAAATATGAACAGTGACAGCAGACAAAACTTCCTGCATCTGCCTTCAACCATCCAAAGTCAATGAGTAGTGAAAATCATTGTTAAACCTCATCTTTCAACAACTAGTCTAATCTTCTGTAATATTTATTTAAAAACCCTGTGTGAACTATGTTTGAATGGTGACTTAGTACATTACGATGTCTGATACGTTAATCCTGTATTTATTTTTAATTTGACTAATGAGAGTTGATTGTTATTAAAAAGAGTTAGTGTGTGGATAGTATCGACCTTTGTTGCCTTATGTACTAGGGTCAGTGGTTTTCAATGTTCTTTTCCATATGTGACCTTCTCATTTTTCTCATTGAATTATTAAGGACTGTGAACACAACCATAGAAGGGTTTCTGGAATTCTTTGGGATTCCAGGATTAGCTGCACTGAACTCAAGAGATATCTGCCAAGTAAGCAAATTTATTAGCGATAAGAGGTTGTAACAAAGCTACAAGCAAAGCTAGAAATATAAGAGAAGTGGATATGTATATCCATATCAGAGCTCTACAGTTAAATCACAGCTGCATAATACAGTGACTGGCCAGCTCTCTGGTACGATTTTCTTTGATTCTCTAACAACACCTCCAAGAAAGCATGGACAGGATACCTCTATCAGTCAGGTCAGTACAGAAAAGGAATCAGAAATCAGCTAAAGGAAGCCTTCAAACCTGATTGTGCTCTATTCCTGTGGGATATTCTGGCTTATAAGGACAGGTTTCTTATAAGATTTCTTATAAGGGCATCATAAGGATTGCAGCTAAACCAGTTACTGCTAAGGTCACATGTATGCATGTGAGAGTAAGAGAAGAAACCTGATCTTGATCTGGCTTTACATAATCCAGTGCTCTTTGGGATACCAGATTTTTAGATCTTTTAATCAGCACAGTATGTAGAGGCAAAGTAGAGTAAAATGTGAAATGTCTTCATAGGTGGTGATCTGAAATTTTGCAGTGTACTTAGAGAATAGTCACCATTTTCTGCTTGGTAGTGAAAAAAATAGAAATATAGTTATTTGCTTCTCAAACTAAGCTATCTATAAATGTACACTGGCAAAGTGTCAACAAAAATTAATCTCAGATCAAGTTAATTGATTTTTGGACACCAGTTCCTATTTTTCCACTGGCAAGGGATGCATAAGCACTGCATAAATACCTATTATCTAAAAAAGGATATAAAAATATGAGTTAGTGTTTATAATCTTCTCTTTATAGATAACCAGGGGTGGTACTTATAGAAAAATAGTTATCTTATTTCTTTTCTTTGCTTATGAGGGAAAGAGTGTAAGTAATTCAGATGTAGGTATCAGAATTGATATACATGGAGTTAAGGGATCCTTCTATGCCAGAAATTCAGGAGTTCAAAAAGTAATTCTTTCTGAAAAGAAGAGTTCAAAAATGAAGCTGGGCATTAGTCAAACAAAATGTGAATTTGTTATTCAAATAAACCATCATGAGCTTTTGTATATTTGACTTAATATGACAAAGCTATACTGACCAAATAATCAAATAAGTTAAAACTTCTTCTCTGGGAGAAAACCTTCCGCTCAAAGTTTCCCATATGCAATAATAACATCTTGAACAAGAGGATTTCATAGTTAGTCTTTTGAATGGAGCTGCTCCTCTTTCTTTAACACAAGCATCCCAAAAGATGGCAAACTTCTAAATCTAGTTTTTATCATAATGTGAAATACTAAGCTAGAATAGAGCAACAAAAATTCAAAAGACAAAGACCCTCAAGAGAGGGTTTTTATAATAAGAAGTTGTTTCTCAGAATTTGATTATTTACCTTTTGTCCTTGTTTGCCTGCTTGATTCTGTCACTGTTTTCCTGCTCTGCTGTGCTGAGGAAAGAGGAGCTAGAGGATGGAATGAGTGCATGAAGGTAACTCTTCACATGAACCTGAAATATGCCATCATTCAAAAAGGAAAACAGCTGAAAAAGAATAAATCTTTTTTTAATGTGCTTGAGCTTGTATTAAAAAATACAGATGTACTGTATGCATATGAAATTTTTGATTAAAATGTCTCTCAGCAGTCTGTCTCTTTAATTAAATAAAACCTGCTTGGTATTAATCAAGGCATAAAGAATTTATGCCCCAAATCCAGATTAATTAAAAGCCCAGAAGCTTGAAGAACAGACTGTGTATAAATACTAAAATAAATCAATCCAAACAGTATTTATGGATATGGGCTGTGTATTCCTAAAATATAAATAATTCTAGGAAGTGATTTATGGTAGATTTGCTGTGGAAATACGTTGCTTATTAGGATGTATTTAAACAAAGTTAAGCAAACAGTTTGATTTACAAATTTCCTCTTTTTAAACACTTAGTTTTTAATTATAGCTCTATTTGTAACACTTTCTGATGGTTAATTTCATAACAAATCATGAGAAATTTGTTCCTTACTTAATAATCTGCATTAGTAAGGAAAGGCAGAAAAACACTTTGTGCAGTCCTGTACATTCGACAAGGCAATATTAAAATCTCCATTTGTTTTTCCAGGCATGGAGGAGTGTAAGCACCTTCAGTGCTAGGTCTGTCAACGCAAAATCTTTGATTTTTGTTTTGGAATGGAAGTCTAAAATGTGGAAATGTTGTGAGAGCTCTGTCAATGGAGGGAGTAGATATTTTCATCCCAAAGTAGCTTTCTTGGTCCTTGTCCACAGTGGTAAATTTGTTATTATTCCTGTAAATAGGAAAAGTTTGCCTTGTGCCTGGCTTTACAAACCATTATGTTTGGACTTGAATCTGAGCTTTAGTGTTTAGCTAAAAGTCAGAGATGGAGAAAGTGGAGATTCAGAAGTCCCCAGAGTTTTACGCGAACATTCAGCTTTGGGGCCATATCACCAACTAATCAGGCGCCCATTGCTTTCAAGGTTGAAGAGGAAGGTCACAGTGGATGTTCCAACCTCATTCTAACTTTAACTACAGTAGCCAGAGGATCTCCTAAGTCATGAGGCCACAGAGATTATGCTCACACGTTTACTTAATCTACCAGGTAACAAGCTGACACTAAGTACCAGTTAGCAAAATAAATGGACTAGTGTCTCCACTGATAAAAAAGATATTGAATGCTCTGCCCAGAGAACTGACTGATGGCTAAAGTGACTGCACAATAGTTATTTCTATGCAATTGCAAAATAATGCAAATTATTCCTTCATTTGCCAGCATTTCTTATGGTAACAATAGCTGCCAGTTACCACAGCTGTGAAGACAATGCTTGTCATTGCAATAGCTGTCAAATACCAGATTTAACACCTGTTTGCTAATTTTGAAACTGCACGGCACAGACCACAAGATAATAGATTTACTTGGGATGGGATAGGAGTAAAAACCTTTGAGAGAGAAAGTTCATATATATTATGAATACATACATTTTTCTGCAGATGCCACATCTCTTCTAGTGTCCCTTACCTTCCTTTGTCTCTGGCAGGACATATTGATGAAATGCTATTTCATTCCAGACAAACAGGCTCTCTATTCAACAAAATTTGAGTGAGGAGACATAAACAAGACCCAGGATTTTGCAGGTTGTTTGTGGTTCAGGTAACACCTGAAAGTCCTAATTTTTGACATCTGCACATAACAGCTGGTAATGAGTATTTGGATGCCAAAAGTCTCTAGTTTTTAATCTCTTGCATTAGACTTGTTAATAAGGATAGATGGAAAGCAGGTGTGGTAGTGGTTGAGGGGGTTATTGGGAGACATAATTGCTTCCCCTATTGTTTTAAGTTTTCTTTTTTTTTTTTTTTTAAATTCTCCTTCCTGCACAGTTTGTCCTTATTGCAACTGGTAATTACAGCTAGGGTAAGCAACCAGATTTTACATTTTCTTCAGTGTTTACAAATCTAAATGAGTACTTGGAAAAACTGCATTTTTTTTTTTTTTAATAAAAAATCTGCACATTCAAAGTGAAGCATTACGGCTGAAATATGTTAACAAACTATTTAATCCCTTCAGACCTATGATCTATTGGCAACTGGGAGCCAAGGTTGCTTGTATTCTGCTATTGGATCTAGTATCTGCTCACTTCCAATGATACGGACAGGCTGTTTAGAATCTGTCTGCACTGCACCCTGCAGCGCAGGGTGTAGAAGTCTCCAGAGGGAGCAAGGTACCAGAAGTTACGGTGGCAGCAGTGCTGCACAGGCTGATTTAACCTGTAGAGAGCGATCAACCATCCGTGGTTTGCATCAACGTGTTTTAAATGCTGTGTAGGCACCTCCTGATGAGAACAAATTCACCACAGTGTGACTGTTAATGCCAGCACCAGGCAATGGGCAGAAACATAAACCTATATTAAGGTCATTTTATCTCTTTCAATGTCTCATACTTTCATGAAACTCATCTGTACCAGTAAACAGATCACTAATCTGGGTTTGGTTGTTTGTACATAGTTTAGAACCTACCTTGCTGCGCTAGATATGAAGAAAGCTTTTAAATGGACAGACATAATTATGCCAAAATTTCCTAGAATGAGAGGCACTCGAATAGAAACAGTGATTCTTTCGGGAGAACTAGCAAAATATTTGTTTGTACAAAGTTGGGACCTCAAATATTAAGTTTGCATTGTAAAAAGAACGTATTTCCTGCTGATGAACTAAAATAAAACAATTAAACAGTGCATATATGTGCTAGTTTGAAAGCTGAAGAAGCTATTGCGATGTGACAGTATCAAATAACATTAGAAACACTTTCAAATCTGTTTCTCATTTGTATGTATATATTATATCAAGTATGTTAAGAATCATTTAACTAACACATTTAGGATAAATGTGATTTGACTGGACAGCATTTTACCAATGACCGTTTTAATCAAAGTGCTCAAAAGTTGGGAAAAGTTTTGAAACAGAATAAGCAAACCTGTACTTTTCCACTTTCTGGGTTTTTAACAGCTCTGACTCAGTTAGTTCATAGTGTTGCCTTTATATTTAATAAACCTCAATAGATTTTCTTGTTCTTGACTTGTTCCATCACTTTTTAAAACCCTTAATATCTTCAATGACTTGCATCAAGAAATTTCATAGCAAAAAAATGTATAGTCACCTTATTTTGTTCTAAACCTGCCAGCTACTCATTCTTTTTGATATATTTTTAACATTGCACTGAGATAGGAAGTACTATTCTTCCTTATTTGCTCTCTCCAAACACATTTCTGAATTTACAAAGCTGATTCTTCAACTTGAAGAATCCTAGTCTGCTAGGATATTGCTTATGTAGAAGCTACTTTTTACCACAGATAATTTTTGCCTTCTTTTTCTGAACCGTTTTCAGTTCTCAGTTTCCTGAGACAAAGAAATAAGAACTACATGCAAAATTCAAACATTACAATCACTGTGTAATTTACATCATTTAGGAGTAAATATAGTTTAGTTAGCAGCAAAAGTCAATATAGTTAGAGCAGTGTTAGCAGAGAGAAAAACAACTTTTAAAAGGTTAACTTAAATATTAATCATCATTTAAGTTCATCCTGTTTTGATATAACTGTTAAAATTTTAATGTACTATTTAGAAACAGATGTCTATTTTGACTACCATTATTTGCAAGCTCTGAACAGCTCTGCTTCACTCCAATCATCAGTCCCTTCCCTTCCTACCTTGCTTGTTATTCTTCAGTGTGTTAGTAGCTGTTCTGAATTCCTTTCACATAATTTCCTCAAAATTAAGATGTAGTCCTCCCCCAACATGAGAAAATTTTTAGAAGTTAAATTCCATGTCAGATCAGGGCCTGATTAATATAATACAAAATAGTTCTTTTGATCTTTGTCTACTAACCAAATTATTTAAATTAAACCTATACTTTCCCATTGATTTTGAAAGGACTGCTTGAGTAGAAGTGAGCAGAATTTAGTCGATACTTAGAGGAGCTGATATTGGAATACTGTGTATGCTGAAATGTACAGTAAGGGTGACAAGGTTTTAGACAGCACTTCAAATACCATCTCATTCTCACAAATGAAGTGATCTCATTGTCTCTGTCAGAGCTATTCATAGCAAGGCTGTTACTACTGCAGGCAACATTAGATGTTTCCATTTATTCCTTTTGAATATCCCACTGCCAGAGGGCAAATTATAAATCCTCCTTGTGTAAGTACACTCTGTGATAAAGGCAACAAGGTTTTCAAAGTGAAATTAATGCAAATAATTTGTCTTTTCATTATCTCCTTTTACACCTAGTTTTATAAGGGGAAAATATTAATCCAGTGTGCAGGATAGAAAAATTAGAAAAATAATAGCAACCATATTTTTAATAGTATCCTGAGTTACTATTTTTCCTGAAAAACAGGATTTATCATTTTTTTATTTTCCCTATTACTTCTTTCATTTTCTGCACTGTTATCAATATAAAAACAAGTAAACAATGTTATTCTCTATCCACTAAAATCATCAATAAATTGTTTCTACTTTTATTAAAGCATGCTTTCTCAATACTCATTTGGTCATATTCTTCTTCATTATGTCTAGCCGTATTAGCCTGTTTATGTTTTTATGTCTTACTTATCATTATGGTATCACTGTCCTATATACATGACAACAACTATTTAACCATCAATCCAGCATATTAATTTGAATTTGATGAGTGGTAATGCAATGACCTAACACCCTGAGGTTAGCACAGTCCCCTGAACATGTCCATCATATTGATGGGAGCAAACAATGAGCATCCAAATTAAGTGACTTTGCAAGTTATTTTTTTGATACTTATCTCCTTTCCATTTCTGTTGTCTAGAATACTGTAGCTCTCCACCCACTCTAGAACATACATTTAAGCAAAATATTTTATGGAATGTAACATTTATTATTTAGCAGTCACTTCAACCACCCCTTGTCCTCAGTTTATGCTCCATATTGTTGCTGAAAAAAAAAATTTAAAAAGTGATAGACTGGATATTTTGGTATCTTAGTTAAAGATATATTATGGAACAATCGAAATGTCGCTATTTAAAATGTTGCTAATCAGTGCTCCAGAATGTGTCACTGTATCTCTGCACTTGTCTCATATTCCAGAAATGGTTCCTTCGGCATAATACGTGGAATTCCAATGAGTTTATACTTCCTGATTATGGTGATATTTTGTCAAGTTGTTGACTCTGTAACAATAACTTTTTAACCTTCATTGGAAAGAGTATTTCTGTGTAGCAAGGATAATGAAAGGCCAAATCAATCTTGCTTCTTATGTAGAGAATTATTCACTGTGCATTTGGTATTTTGCATTATTTAGTGGATACTTGTTTTTCCACAACTAATTGATTCAATAAATGGTCTTTCAGAAGCCCAAGAAAGATGTAGAACTTGAAAGCAAGGATTTAAATGATGCAAATTGCTACGGGTGGATTCAGAACATTCATTTTGTACAAGTATTTATTTGCATTGCTTCTCTTGAAAAAAAGTAATTTATTTAAATAGACGACATATGTATCACAGTACCACTGATTAAAGTATATGACTTGATATAATACAATAAATAGAAAGATCTGGATAAAATTGCTTAAATATATGTATATTCATCTCACATGAGAGACAGGAAATGGCTTAGATCCATTGCTGTAGACATATGCTTTAGGTGAATGGATAAACCAGAAACAGAAGGACCAGTTCTCCAGGCTTCAAGTGCACACAGGTCTTCTGAGAATGTTCTGCTTGCACACTACAGTCCTATTTTAAACCAATATATTATTTAAACCAACTCTGAGTCTAGTATATCAGGAGAATGTGACTTTTTTGTGGAACATCCTGTGACTAATACTCATTTTAAAATCTATCATTTCTGAATTATGTGTTGTTTTAGTAGGAAAGTTGTTTTGAATTAAGGTGTGTCTAATTTTATACTGAAATGACAGAATGTAAATGTGTAGTATTTTTTAATGAATTTTGCCACAAAAAAAATAGTGATTTAATGATCACTGATTGCAAACTCGTACCTTTCAGTGAAAAAAAAAAAGGACTATAACTAGTTTTGGTATTTTTGATCCATTATTATTTCTTCAAATGAAATTAGTAGATTAATACCAATATCAATTTAAAAATATATGTGTTCCTTTATGCCAGCATTCTGACACTTTACATAAACATATTGTACTATCTTACCCCTTAGCCTTTATTTGTCAGTTCCTAATTGCAAATTGATGAAGAAAGAGAGTAAAGTGACTATTTCTATTTGGCTAGACATAAGTGATGGATAGAAGTGACAAGGAAAATTAGGATGTTTGTTGCATGGCTGTTGGTTTTTCTTTTACAGGGTTACATTGTTGCTTGAGGGAACTTGTAACAGAACATAAGCTTTTCTATTACACTGGCTATTATCTGCATAATTTTTAGAGGCTGGCTGTATGCTAGCTTTTGTCTACTAAGCCGATCAGGAACCATTTCTTTACAAAGTCTGAGACATGAAACTAAAAGCGTGTGGAGATGTAATGTGCTTGGAAATGGTGCTGATGGAAAGCACGAAATTTTCTTTTGTTACAATCATTTTAATTATTTTTTAATCAAATATTTTCTGTATTTCTAATGATTGTTAATTTAACTTTACACTTTTTTGTGTTTACTTAAGCTAAGCAGATGTTGAAAAAAAATCTTTCAAAGTGTTTGTGGAAAGTAAATTTGAGCAATTTTAGAAGGTGGCAAAATTATTTATTAGACCTGTTTATTTGAAAAAGTCTGTCAATAGTCAATAAATTAATAACCCATTACTTTTCACAAACTGCTGTCCTAAGGTCCATATCTGTTGGAAAATTTATAGGAAATTATGTGTATGAAAACAATCTTTCTCTAGGAAAACTAGGAACACTTCAATTTGCAAATGGAATTTAAGGCAACACAGTTATTTTCATAGGAACTTAGTGGAGGAATCCCTAGGCAGACCAACTAAGAGCTCTTATGCAGCCATGTGTTCAGATACTGAAGGTATATTTCTAATTTTCCCTATCAATTGCTGAATAATTGTCAGAGTTAAACTCCATCTTCATTCCTGGAGCTTTAGTGCTTTCTCTATTTTTTTAGCTGAAGTATATTAACTTCATCAAGGTTTTCAACAGTCTCCCATAACATCTTCATAGGAAAGCTCCATAAGTGTGGATTGGATGGGTGGACAGTGAGGTGGATTGAGAATTGGCTGCATGGCAAAGCTCAGAGTGTGGTGATAAATGGGGCTGAGTCTAGTTGGAGGCCTGTGGCCAGTGATCAGTACTGAGCACAATGCTCTTCAACTTGTTCATCAATGACTTAGACGAGGGCACAGAGTTCACCCTGAGCAAGTTGGAGGATGATAACAAACTGTGTGGAGTGGCTGACACTCCAGTGGGCTGTGCTGCCGTTTGGAGGGACCTAGACAGGAGAGCTGAGCAGAGAGGGAGCTTATGAGGTTCAACAAGGACAAGTGGAGGGTCCTGCACCCCAGGCACCAGTACAGATTAGGGGTTGACCAAGCAGCTCCGTGGAGAGGGATTTGGGAGTCCTGGCTGACAACA
>JAUBNY010000007.1:405328-421621 GCA_032275445.1 Crypturellus soui | reverse complement strand
ACCCCAGGCACCAGTACAGATTAGGGGTTGACCAAGCAGCTCCGTGGAGAGGGATTTGGGAGTCCTGGCTGACAACAGGTTAACCATGAGGCCCTCAATGTGCCCTCTTGGCCAAGAAGGCTGATGGGATCCTGGCTGCATCAGGAGGAGCATTGCCAGCAGGGCGAGGGAAGGGATCCTGCTGCTCTCCTCTGCTCTGGTGAGGCTGCACCTGAAATATTCTGTGCAGTTTTGGGCTCCCCAGCACCAGAGGGACATGGAGCTTCTAGAAAGGGCCCAGCATAGGGCCAGGAAAATGGTGAAAGGACTGGAGCATTTATCTTATGAAGAAAGAGTAGGCCTGCTTAGCCTAGAGAAGACTGAGATCTCATCAATATATATAAGAACCTGAGGGGAGAATGTAGAGAGGATGGAGCCAAACTCTTCTTGGTGGTGGCCAGTAGCAGGACAAGTAGCAGGACAATGGGTGCAAGTTGAAACACAAGAAGTTCCATCTCCACACGAGGAAGAACTTCTTTCCTGTGAGGGTACCAGAGCCCTGGAACAGGCTGCCTGGAGAGGTTGTGGAGTCTCCTTCTCTAGAGATCTTCAAAACCTGCCTGGATGTTACCCTGCTCTGGGTGTCCCTGCTGGAGCATTGGATTTGGACTAGATAATCTCTAGAGGTCCCTTCCAACCTCAACCATTCTGTGATTCTGTGATTCTGTGATATGATCTGAAATCTTCATGTTTGAAGTAGAAGTGAAAGGAAATTTTTAATCTTGAGGTTGAGAGCAACAGGGGAAGGCATTCTAAATAAAAAACACCCACAGCTTTGCCTTTGCAGCAGTTGTAGGTGCCCAGTAGTTTAGTTTAGTTTAATTGTGCGAAAACTTCAGTTTCCCATATTTCTTTTGGAGATCCTCCTGAGTAACAACCTGACAGTTGAATGAATTCCAGGATAAGGCACTGATATCCATGTACTTTATTGCACTGAAAAATGTGGATTAGTGACTCTTGCTATAGGTTGGTTATGAAGAGGTATGATGAAATGCTGAATTTCATTTTTTTTTAGTGGTCATACAAACAGCCAACTAAGAACCAATTCAAACAATTCCATGAGACTATAGGAAACTAACACACACAAATTAGGATGCACTGTATCCCTAAAAAAACTTGATCCTTCAGATGAAGTGAAGTGAAACAAAAAAACAGACCTAGAAACATAAATTGATATTTGTGCAGATGACAGTATCACTTTGCATGGTTTACCTTGTCTATACTCTTCACATAGACAAGCTCATAAGTACGTAAATCAAAACCCATAAGATTTTTCATATTCTGATGGAGTGGGGGAAAAAAAAATTATCCAAAAGAATACGCTCACTGTAAGACAAAGAATATATTTTGACCATGATTTTTTCAACCAAGTATTTTCACTTTTTTATCAAAGCTGAAGCAATTATTTTCAAAATAGAAGCTCTTATAATCCATTTTTTTTTAATTAATGTGTTGTGCAATCTGGTCTTCATAGTTAGAAATTTCCTCTGGGAGAATAAATCTCATCTCTGTCTCTGAAGAGAGTCTACTGACATTATGACTCAATATGAAAGGAATGAGTTCGAAGGGAAGAAAAGGGACAGATATTCTTCTCTGAGGACTAGGATTCATGTATTTCACTTTATGAATTATAGCACCTTGTGTCCTCGGTTCCTTGGAACTTGGTGGGTAGCTGCATCTCTTCTACATTGAAAGGGGATCAATGGGAAACTAAGCAGGAGGCTTAAACACCTACCTCTGTCTCCAAGTGAGGAGAAAATGTTGTCCTTCACATTTCTGCCCTCATGCATTCCTTCTTACTGCAGTTCCTCTGTATTCCTCTTTTCTCTTGAGGAGAATACCATAGTAACAGCAATAAAAATAGGAACTTCTGCTAAAATACATTAGATATTTTCTTTTTGTATTGGCCTTCTGGACGGCCTTTATATGTTTGCTATGGGTAAGAATATACACCTCCACTGTTTCTCTTTCTGCAAAGGATCTGCACATAGAGTGATAAATAGCATTATGTAAATTAGACTCTCCATATTTGACTCCTATAAAATATGCTTTCCCCCTAGGAGCACTTTTGAAAGAAAAGAAAAAAAGAGAAACCAAATCTTAAGGCATAATTCTGTACCTTTCTGGTGCATTTCAGACAATAGTAAGTTTGTGCTTGTCTACTGATTCTTAATGCAAAAGGTTTATCTTAACCTCTGTTATAGAACCTCTTAGAGTCTGTCTGCTCTGCAATGTGTGGGTCTGCTTTGCCTCAGGGCCCAGCCAAAACTGCACCTGGAAAGGGGCAAGCAGAGTTTGCAAGAGCCAGTTCCACCATCCAGGGAGGCTCAAGCTGGCTTGGGTGATCAGAGGTTTAAATCATTACTATCACAAGTAACTCAGGCCAATTAATAAAGCACATACCTAACTTTAAGCATTATTTTCATTGGATTTAACCATGTGCTTTGCTTGTATGCACTCACTACTTTGAATACTGATAGAGACTTACACAGATACATTAAGGAAGGCTATGAAGTATATTGATTAGTATACTAATTTCCCCAAACCTGTATATTTTGGGTATTTTGGGAAGGAAAAAGAAATGATATCAATATGTTGATATCATATGATGCTAAAAAGAATCTTGTGAGGTTTCTAGGATTACTTTGCATTCTTAACTCCTACAGATCACCTACCTCCTTCATAATATACCCACAGACCTTTTAAGATCTGGGCCTTCAGCCTGGGTCTTTAGATGTATTTAGACATCAAAGTTCTTTGCTTCCCCTGAATGACATCCTTAGGACCAGATTGAAAAAGTCCTTATACGTCTGGAAAACAGAGTCATGTTTTAATCACAGGTACTTTCTTTCTTTGTCAGTTAAATGGTAACTACCATATCTGTGGTATTGGCTCTATATACATCCTTCTTCATTTCGGATGTATTTATTACACAGTTGTTTCCAGTTGCTGCTGAGGTAATCTCTTTTCCATCTCTCACTGAGTTCAAAGCTCTTCTAATTGCAAATGACCTTGAAAAGTGCTTGCCAGACACTAAAGGGACAAACTAAAATGCAGCTTTCATGGCATTTTCACCTGTCTTCTTGAATTCAAATATTTTTATTTATGCATGTAATTTTGCATCTTATATTATTAAGAAAAAAGAATGAGAGGATTTCAGTATTTTAAAGACCTGCCATAGTTGCCATTGTTAGGGCCGACATTAGTTGCTTATCTTATTAACTTTTTTCTTTTCCAAATACTTCATTGCTAGATGTGTATCTCAGGTTTTTTCTGAAAATTCCATTTGACTTTTAGCAAAAAATAATATAGGAGTAATGATTCCATTATCAGTGCCATAACTTTATATTCATCAGGTTTCTATCTCTATAGACTCTAGTTTCTACACTATTTAGAACTGTAATTCATAATCTGGCAACAGGTTTGTTTCTTCCCTTGATTTCTCACTGGTTCTAGACTTTTACCTGGAAATTCAACAACATTCCTGGCAATCTGGATTCCCTGTCCTATCCTCTTGCTCTATTTCTAAGTGCTATTTTGCTTTGTTATTAAAAACTTTTCCTAGAGGTTGCTAGACTGATTGATTTCTGCTACCTTGCCTGTACCAAATGTAGTGCAATAATCTGTGAGGGCTCTGCACTTCTAAAGCAGGCCTTAGCACAAGAAATTCCTTATATAAATGTTTGATGCCTCTCTACCTGTGCACACAGTCCAGAATCCTAGGGTCAGAATCAGAATCAGTGATCAACAGGACCAGTGATCCTTCAAAGTCCAAGATTACTTAATAAGGGAATATTGTAACAGAAAGTATTACAAGGTGAAAATACTTTACTCCATATTGCATTTTTTTTTGTCCTTGAGGCTCAAAGACTTTTTGTTTTGAGAGATGGCCTGTGCTGTACTTGATCAGGTGCCAGCTGATACTTTGGGATTGCAAGGAAACATACACTTCTAATCAAGAAACTTTAGACACGGATGTACTTCTGGGGAACAGGATGATAGTACATGGAAAGAAATTACTGGCAGATCAGTGTGTTTCACGTGTCTTACCTCTGTACAATGACTACTGCTTGTGACTAAACATCTAATGGTAAGATTATACCTGGACAACAAGAAGACCACCTGATGCCTGCTCCTGCTTAGTAGAAAAGTAACAGTATGTTTTCCTGTATTGTATCAGGGAAATCTCTTACTGAGCCAAGTAATTCTTTGCTTTCAGTGCAATTTTCTTTAATTCAAAGAGTACCAGGCAGAATGGACAGCTGAGAAATGAGAACATATGTTGTCATTGTTATTCATGAAAGTTCTATTTATTTTTTCTACTACTCTTATCAAGCACTTTAGTTTCCTGCTTTTCTTAGTTGGCTTTGATATGTTATTGTGGAAGACAACAGGCAGTTTCAGATTTATAGCAGTACTTCATGTAGTCATGGCTAAGTTTCTCAATATGTAGAATCAAAACCTGTCTGCATATTCAACAGCAGTAATCCCCCTGTCTTGCCAGCGCAATAGGTATCTAAAAATTGCTTTCTTACTGGAGACTCAGAAAGCATGGCAGAGTGAAGATCTTCAGGAATAAATTTTCTCATTATTATAAAAGTCTGTGGATGTAAAGGAAGTGTGTTGTCAAGTACTTTACATATGATTTTTTTTCTTTTTGGATGGTAGGGAACTGACTGTCTTTTTGAGACTGTGTATAATTCACTTTTGAAATGTCAGAGATTTCAGAATTACATCAGTGGTGTTAAAAGTGTAAATTATGCTATACTATACTGCAATGTATTTTCCTCAGTTTTGTCATACGTGCTTAGCTTTAACAACCAATTAGGCATGTCCATGTTTACATATTTTTGTGCTCAGTTACTGTGAATCAATGAAATGATTTTTTTTCTTTTCTCTCATGAGCATTGCCACCTACCATATGCTGTTTTTTTCACCTTCAATGCAGTAACCTTCATTTTCAAGTATTTGGATAAGTAGTTGATAAAACATGGCTGACAAGCTTTGAAAATTCCCAATACATCTCCCAATAGGGACCCAGTACTACTTCTCCATGCATCAGGTAAGGATGACCAATTGTAATGCTGGGAAAATATCCTTTAAACCTCTGTCTGCATACATGCTCTACAAGCCTTGTTTGCCCCACTGGACAGCAGCACTGAAAGGGGTGTCTGGAGAACTGAATTATAGTTCTAGTAGTGCAGAGACGAGTGACATACGTTTTGCACTTTGCCAGTGCTGTTCATCCTGAAAGCTAGGTCTGCTATTCAGGAATCAATGTGTGTGTATTTTCTGAGGGTAAGGTGTCCTGGTCTTGTTTAGGGCATCCAGATGCTGCAGTAATATAATTAACCTCTACTTACTTTCACAGAGTCACAGAATGGTTGAGTTTGGAAGGCACCTCTGGAGATAATCTAGTCCAACGCCTCTGCTCAAACAGGATCACCCAGTGCATGTTGCCTAGGACTGTGTCAAGACAACATTTGAATATCTCCAAGGAAGGAGAAACTACAACCCCTGCACAACCTGTTCCAGTGCTCTGTCACCCTCATAGGTTTTCTTCATGTTCAGACAGAACAACCAATATTTCAGTTAGTGCCCATTGCCTCTTGTGTTATAGATGGCTACCAAAAAGATTCTGGCTCCATCCTCTTCACACCTTCTTCAGCACAACTCTCCGAGCTCTGCCTTTCAGCAAGTTCTCAATCGACCTTCCTGTCTTCTCATTTATCTTTCACTTACGAGCTTGCCTATGAGGATACAGTGTAAAAGTCTTCCTGAACACCTTGCAGAAGATGAAAATGAGCTTTAGTGAGCACTGTAGAATCAACTGTTCCTCAAAAGCTTAGCTCCTGCCCAGTCCTGCTTCTCTGTCTCGGCAATTCATAAGTATTCGCAGTCATTGTTTATTACATTGGATGCAGAAACTATTGGCCGGGAAATTTGTATTTTGAATTTTGTTATTACAGCAAATTGAAAGTGATGCCTCTTGTTAGGTTAGGGAAACTATAAGAAATACTTAAAATTATTATATTAATATTGCCTAATTGGTTATTAGTGTTTTCCAATTGCTGAAAAGTTTTCCAAACCCTTTTTTCTTTTTTATTTTCTTTCTTTTTTTTTTTTTTTAAAGTGCTGGATGCTTTCCTAAGGTCAAAATAGCTGAAAAGATTTAAAGGAAGATTTACGTTGCTGTCAGCCTGGGGCTGGTGACTGGGAGTGTCTCCGCAGCAGATGAGGGGGCTGAGCGGGAGCTGCAGCCACGCGGCCATTGCATGACCAGGCAGCTCATTGGACGGCCTTGCCCATGGTCGGCGTGTGACTATCCCGCTGATTGGTTGGTTGGGTTGCTGGGCTCCACGGGCTGCTTGGGCAGGATGTGGACTGCGCTGGTTGGGAATGATGTAAGTTGTGTTTAACCCTAAATGAAGGTCTTTGGCTCACCATCACGGAGACTCTGCTCCTCAATACGCCCACAGATTTAAAAATCTTTTAGAATAAGAGGTTGAAAAGTTGTTCTGTTTACATTTCCTTGAGCTATTTGCTAAAATACAGTCAAATATTGTAATATTTTCCCATTGGTGATGTCTTCTCTAAAACTATTTCCTGAACAGCTTCCTTTTCTAAAGCTGTAAATCTGAATTTTGAAAGGGCCTATAATGTGGTTGATTCATCCAGTTTCAAGTAATTCTTGTTATACTTTGGCAGCTAAATTCTTGATGATTCCCTCTGTGCTGGACATGCTCCAAGTAAAATTAAGATTGCAATTGCAGGCCTTGTGGACCTCGTCATTTCACCTTCTTGTAGAGGAACAATTTCAATGGCAAGTCCTTGGTGAGTACTATGCCACCATCAGCCTTTAATAGATATATCAGAACCTTGGGTCATCTCAAATGTCACTAGATACTATATGTAGGCAACTACTTTGAGATCAGATTGCTCATTTACTCTTCTGTTTTATGTAAAAGAAATCTAATTAGTTATTTAGAGATGAGATATATAACATCAAAAATGAATCATCAAAAGAGAAAGCAACCAAAATACGCAGGTCAAATTTAACAAGGTCACTAATGTTAAGAACAAAGCAAAACAGTGCTAAATATTTATTTGGTTGGCATTTTCAGTAAGCCAGCAAAGTAAACGGTCTCAGGTACTGTAGTAAACATATGTTTGAAATTGCTGACTTTTTACAAACGTGATTGATTTTCCTCAGTTTAACCTGAGGTTTCCTTCATTTTGTATGAAAACATTAAACAATCAAATAAGAATATTTTGGTTATATTTTTTAATACAGTTAAAATGCTCATTCTAGTATTTTTCTGTATATAGTCAATATAGCACTTCTGCTCTTCCAGGCAAATTGATCAATTTTAAACAAAGCTGATTATATTCTCCTACTCCCAAAAAAGTCTATACAGATTTAAAGGAAAATAAAACTACGCAAGTTACCAGTGTCTACAATCAAATCTTATTATAAAGTCATAACTTTAATGGAAAATTAATATTATAATATATATTAGAAATGCTTCCTATTTGATTGTTACTCTCTATTCCTTATTGCAAGTGGGAAATAGAATCAGCCTAAATTTTAAGCCCTCCTATATGTTTTGTTTCAGAGAGGGAATTATATATCTTTTTTGAAAGCATGTTACGCTATTTTTTTATAAGTAAGTAGTCTGCTGTCTGTTGAAACTCCTAGATACTTATCTGCTTTAATGGTGACCCTGAGTGTGCAGAGGGGTTGGACTAGATGTTCTCTAAAGGTCCCTTCCAACCTTAAGGATTCTATGATTCTGTGACCAACTTAATCATTCTCAGAACAGGATAAGGGTAAAGATAGCAAGGCTGTTGTTCTCTTGCGTATTTCTCTATAAAAGAGTAACAAGAACAAAACATATGTGGCTACCATGGCCAGACCACTGCAAGGACCTTGTCTAGCCAGAACCTCAAATCTATCTGATTTTCCTTGCAGTACCACCAGCAGTGGTGCTTCTTACTTCCTAATGCCAGGTGTGACAAGTGTAGGTATTTACGGGACAGACAAACTTTTCTACTTGGCCTGTATCTTAGGCACGCACAGTTTCTAAAACTTCTGCCTAGACTGTGTCTGTGTGCAGAATGAAGGAGTTCTTTTGCTCCATGATTAGATCACTCAGAGACAGTTTTATTAGCATTAAAACCAATGCTTATCTTCTTTTCAGGTAAGGACAGTCTACTGAATGAAGAAGATGTGAGGACAACTGAGGGCTCAAAGATTTAGAATGAGTATGTTGGTTGAATAACTTAGGTTAGTTCCTGGCATTTGGTAGGAATCGGTAGGAAGATTAGGTACACATTAGTTAGTATTTCATGTATTTCACCCTCAAGTTGCCTTAGGATTCTTGATGAATCATCAAGAAAGACTTGGTCCAATTCGTTTTGTTATTTTTTTTCCATAACCTGTTGTACAGTTAGATATAGGCATATCTCAAACTCCTTCTCTATCCTTGAATCAGTACCAAAACAAATTTTAACTTTTTAGAAATGACTCTGGATTATTCAAATAAATTCAGAACATATGCTTTCGCTTTTCCTTGATGCATCACTTGGTATCTTTTAGGCCAAAATCTATTTGTCCAATCCAAATTACAGAGAAAAAGCTTGCATGTGACATTTTGCAACTAAGGACCTTTTAGAAACAGCTGATTCTCATCGATGTTGGAAAACATTTAGAGTAACAGACAGAGCAGGCTTGGCTGCAGTTCAGATATGTTAAAGGCAGGTATAAACATCTTGATGTTGAATTCTGAAGGTTGTTCACCTCCTAAAACAACAAAGCTTTCTTCAATTCCAGGCAGAATTTTACAAAATCAGAACACACATACCTGTGTGTCCCTTTACCTGTCTCTTTAGTAATAAGAAATATTTTAGATATAATATTAAAAAAAATCTTTCAGTAAAGAACAATGGGGCAACAAAAGCAACCAGCAAAAGATGTTAAAATGTTCATAGTTAGGTATCTAAACAGGGGCAGTTAATGGATAATGATGTAAAGTGTCGCAAAATGCCAGTGGACAGACAAAACAAACAGCTGGACATATCTCTTGATCTACATAATTACATTTACTGCAAATATTTAGAGGTATCTTGTTGATACAAAACAAAACAAAACTTCTGAGGACTGAAAACCTCTTTGCTGTGATATTCAGAAGATGCCAAGGTGATTAGGCAATAGAGTCTAAAACTTCAATAAAAACATAAATATGTTTTATGTTTTATTGATGATGCCTCAGTGGGACATGAATTCTGGACTGGTCCAGAATTCTTCTCTTTTTCTGTCGTAGATTTTTGAAGGCATGCTGCAACCCCCCCAAGGACAGAAAACATAACACATGGCACACAGCAGAATATGAATAATGATAACAGTAAAGAAGGCTGAGGGGTATTGGAAATGACCCCCTCCTGACTGCAAGAAAAATATATTCAGGGTGGTGCACTCGCTAATGGATATGTCCTAATGAGATTAAAACCATTACACTTTTCTTTCATATGTTCTTATATATTTTGTTTATGGGGAAACAGCTTGCTATCAAAAGACATTTTTTTTCAGTGTGCAGAATGTAAACACTGTGTAAAATAGGAGGTGCTGATCCGGACTTTTTTCTTTAACTAAAATAAAAACACAAAAAGAAGGGAGAACTCCCTCCTCTGCCTCTGCCTATGCAAACAGTGACTGCTCTGAAGCCTCACAGTACCTGAGATAAACAGAATTTGCACAGCTAAGAGTTTGCCCGGCAGTGCTTAAAGGCAGTAAATGGACTATTACAGCTAATGGTCTCAATGGTCTTATCTACTTACATCTGATTTTCTGCAGAAGGAGAAGATTATTCCTCAATTGATAAAATAATCTCTCTGCTTACAAACAATAATAACAATGTTAAACTGGCAAAGAGTTTAAACTGGCAAAGTGTGGCACAGTGTCTGTCCTTGAGTTCACAGACTCCGGCGCACATCCTCTGTGAGTACCTGGAATGTGGGTCATGGCACAGGTAGACAGACAGACATTCCAGGTTTCTTCCTAGATCCTTCTCCTGGACATGTAGCCACTGACAGTGCTTCACCGAGTGCTGCAGACAGATCAGAGCTATGGTCACGAAAAAGGTTGCCTGGTGGGTAAGACAACTCAGCTGCCCGCCAGGAACCTTGTCTACTTTCTTTCAAAGACATTGGTTACTAACCTGTTACTATTTCTCATGAAAAATTTCTTTTTAAGATTAATGGTGCCAGATGCCAGGTAATATTTGAAGCTCTGAACTGAATAATCCACCCTGGATCAGTTCTCTCCTGTGGACCTTAAATTCCTCTCAATATCTTTACACTGGGAGCACTTAAGCCAAGCTCTGGTTCTTACCTAAGTATACTATACCGTGTTTGTAGATCACAGAATGATTGTAACAAAAATAAATAATAAATACTTCATTGCAAATACTGTTTTTGTATGTGGTAATGCCAAAGATTTACATCAGGAAGAGAAATTATAAATTTCAAGTTGACAGATAAAATAATATAGCTAATGCTTCAAATGATGACACAATTAAGTTTTGGTAGAAGGATATTTCTAAGGCATTTGTCATAGTCCCAAAAGCAAATTTTCTTTCTGTTATTTGTAACACACCTCTTAAAATTCTGAAAATGGAAAAAAAAAGTTGAATTTTCTATATGCTTTGAATTTCTTGTATATACATTTACTAGTTTGTCATGAATCCTGGGTCACTGCCATTTGAATATCTAGACCTCTCATTCTCCTTCAGAAAAAAAAAAAGAAAAGAAAAAAGCTGGGAGTAGGGAAGAAGTGGAGGGAGGAAGGACAAGGGGAAAAAATAAATGAACATTTGCTTTGTTTTGAATAGACATTTGAGGAAATAAAAAAGAGTACTAAAAAAGAACTAGAGTGCAAACAGTGGGAAGAAGGATTGCATTGCACTGTCACATGAATGAGGCATAAACTTTTCATTGTCAATCTTTCCTTCCTGATATTTAGAGGGTATCTGAATATCAGACCAATCTCATGTTGAATCAAATCTTTGGTATATAGAAAATTATACTGCCTGTCTGACTGCAATTACTTTGTATCATGAAATATTGAGACCTAAAAATTTAGAATCCACGATATGATTTCTCTGGACCTAAGAATTTAGTATTCTGCATTTCTTTGCTATCAGATATGTGTCAATAAAGAGCAAGGGTCATTTTGCGATAGTCCTAAATTAACTCAAAACCCAGGGGGCTCTCAGTATTTCTGTTGTTAACTTCATTTTAGTCCTTTTTTTATATATTCCCATCCCAGTAGTACATGGAATATTTCAGCATGCTTTAAAAATGCAAAATGTAAATACATGGCATGTTTGCAAGAGGGTGAGAAGTGTCTTTATAATTCATTGCTACACTTCGAAGATATTTCCTGCTTGGCAACTAAAGACCTGCTATGGAGTATGTAGAAGTCAGGGGAAAAAAAAGAAAATAATAGACTTTGATGATATTTCAGTCAGGTCATTTTATTTCACATTCTGTGGAACTTTTACCCTGTTCACAAAAAAAATTGGAAGGAATAGATTGTGTCCTCCAGTTTTTATTTGAATCCCTTCATAAAGAAGTCATGTTAGGAGCTTTATCAATCCTTCTGATAGATTCAAAATTGTTTTCAGTTCATCTCAAACTCTTATCTTTTTCCAAGGGGAAAAAAAAACAAGCCAAATACCTTAACCTTTGCACATGATTTATAGTAAATATGCTGCATTAAATCTGTTGTTCACACTGAATTTCATTTGTCTTGCCCTACCCTGCACTTTGTGTAAGGCAATAACACAGTTTTGTTTGGCTGATTTATGCTAGGAATGTAATTATGAAATTCTGAGTGTAGGCACTCTCTTCTCAGTCTGAACCACAGAAGAACCAAAGATCCCATTCAAAACAGAAAGAATGAGAGAAAAGCCAACAAGGCTATTTCCCCGGTGTTTTGATTTTACACCAGTTTATTCTATGAGGTCCTGCAAGTTTTTTTCTAGTAGCCTAAGTCAGGAAGGAGAAAGACAGGAGGTGATAGAGCAGCTGTAGGAAGAGTTCAGCTTTGAGCTGGTTGGAAAGTCACAGTGTGTGTATGATTTCAGTGGGGCCTTATTCTGTGTGAAAATTATTAATTAATTAATAATTAATTAATTAATTCTGGCTTTTTCAAGAACTTCCTCCCCACCCCCCTCACACAGAGCACACTCTGTCCGCTCTCTTGTCCCAAGGACTCTAGCTCCAGAGGTTCCTCATCTGGCAGACACCTTGAGTCTTATCTTTTGAGTTCCTTTTCCTTAGAAATCATGGCAAATTTGCTGCTGAAAGAGATCAAAGAAGTCAAGTTAATCATCAAGCTTTTAATGTTTCCCTATGAGCATATTCACAAGAGCTAAAAATATAATAAGGAATTGAAGAAAGAAAATGCACAAAATATATTTAATGAAGAAAAACAGAAAACACAGTAAAATAGGAAAAAAACAGAAACAACAGACTTTTAGATCCTGATAGGCAGTGAAGAAGCAGAAGATGAGACAAAAATAGCCTGACTGACGATAAAAAGCCAAATATATGGGAGAAATCTAGAGGAGGAGGAAGTGACAGATATGTGAGACAAAGCTTTCAGGAACTGAATAGGTTTGTATTGCAATGTCCTAGATGCTCAGGTCCACATAGACTTATTTCCATTACTATTTCCATTATGTAGGAAACAGTTGACACAGATCAAGAAAGGTTAGATACAGTCAAGGATGACTAGAAAATAGTTCTGGAAAACTGCTACTAGAGGTCATTCATGAGAAAAATGAGTCTAAATAAATGTTTAATCTATTTCTCCAGGAGACTTAGTAAGTGAAAAATAGAATAGAGACATTCATAATATCCACATTTATGTGTGGCTTAGAAGTGCCAAATTAATTCCTTACATACGATTCTCCTCATGCTTTAGAAGTGTGCATATGGCATGTAACATTTGTGAAATATTGCCCAAGCATAGTCTAAATGTACATCTAGGTTTGGTTATGTCTTATAGTAAGGAACTATGAAATAAATTAAAAAAGACACTGAAAATCATTTAGAAGATTAAAAAAACAATTAGGATTTTACTATGAAGCTAACAGTTATAGACATATTAATTGTTACATGAAATTCCTGTATCAATTTTTCTGATAAAAAGTTCAGAAACTATATCTTTGGAATTAATTATTTCATGGGATGTGCATTTTCAGTAACTTATACTATAAAGAGTAGATGATATTAAAAGAAAATGCTGCTTGTGACACGTTAGCATGAAGTGTTTTTTAAGAATAATGCTCATTTGTAAACTCAAAAATACAAGACTACAGCCTTGGGTTTATTCTGGAAAGTAATTATGGTTGTTAGGAATAAGTTTGAAAAAAATTCTGAAAACTTAACATTATAATGTAACAAAGATTAGCCAGGGCAATCCAGGGCTCTTTTTCTTTTCATATACTTTACATATAGCATCATTGTTAATGTGAAAGACTTGGTTAATCAAAGTCTTTCCTTGCACAGAGTACAAGGGATGCAGTGAGATGATTTAACTTTCAGAGGATCAGCTTCTGTAATTGAACCACACATTTTTATTCATTGTGAAACAAGATGGTCTATGGATGGTTTATTGAAAATGACAGAAAAAAGGAGGACAAGGTTTTGTTATGTTCAAGAAGATAGAATATCATATTTTAGTACAGACTTATGAAACCACCAGGCAGATGTTGAATATATCAATAAGAGCATGAACACAATCATTGCTTTTTCAAGTGCAAAGAAATAAAATACAGCTATTATTATTAAAACAGAAAAAGACAGGTGGAGGACATCCTTTTATTGACCTGACATCAGTAAATTCCATGTATTTATTAGGAAATTGTAAATGAAACCTAGTACAATGAAAAACACATGCTGTATGATATTAATACCTGAAGACAAATAGTTTGTTTTCATTTGGACTCAAGGAATGTTATGACAAAAATTTCTTTATAGGCAAATAGTGTAGTTGAGTGAAAATATGCAATTAGCTGCTCACACAACTTACTGCTAAGGGAACATTAGAGGTAGAAAAGATAAATCAAGGACTCAATACTTGATACTCAGGAGTATCCAATGAAAATACAATGGAGTCTGGAAAAAAACCTTTGTCTATGACCTTGAAAAATGAAACAGAAAGACCTGAGATGGTTTAAAAATCAAATAAAGCAAACAAAAATAAGGAAAGCACCAGAGAATAGTAAGTTGAGAGTTTCTTTAGAGTGAAGCAGGATGGCAGAACTAGAAATAAAAGGTGAGGCTCGAAATTATGTGAGGCTCAAATGTCAAGGAAAATTTCCCAGAGGAAGAATATTTTCCTACATGGAGTAGTAATAATACTACAAATGACACAGATCATTTAAAACTAGTCTGGTTGCTACTTTCAGGTTTACAGATCCTGAATTCTTGATTTCACACCTTGAATATATTTTTCCTTATTTACTTATTTAATTTAATTTATTTTAATTTAATTTAATTTAATTTTGTCTTCTTTTTAATTACTTAGAACAAGGGAAGGGCAGGTGTTGACACTGCCACACAGTAGTGCAGGACTACATTTTGTAAAGGGAGAGGGCAAGATGTCACCTACATGTACAAAGTGATGTCTGCAGGGCATGACCTTGCACATGAATATGAAACTGTACTCAGATTGTACACTTTGAAAATGTTTATACACAGAACAGTTACTAATGGTGTGTAAATACAGAGTGAACCATTTTAATGTTTGGGCACTCACCCCCTGATAAAAAGCATCTTTGACCTAGGTAGGTATCAAGCATGCGAAGTTGTCCTTCTTCAGGCATCCAAGCCGCACTCTGTTCTTCAGCGTTAGTTTTGTCAGGCTTCTAGTCCTCGTACTGAGAGGCCCTCCCGAATGTCCCTGATCCCCGGGACCAGCCACTGGAGGAGTGCAAGCTTGCCTGGGTCCTGCTACAGGCAGTAGGAATGTTTCTCTCTACCTCAGACTAAATCTGGACAAATGTGGGAGCAGGAGTCAGTTTCACAGAGATAGAAAACATCAGGTAAAAACACAAAACAAAACAAAAAAGACTCTAATCTGTGGTTCTGACTTCTGCTTATTTGTCTATATAATGTAAAAATGTAAAAAAAAACCCAAAAGGTTATAACAAGAAATACATAACTGCTGCTTAATGGAAAATGAAGTAATGAATAAATGGTAATGGCAAAGCTGAAATGTGATAACTAATTTTCTTTAACTGCTATACAGGATTCTTTATCTTTGAATACTTGTTCCTATGTGAAGTATCATATTAATAAGATGCTTAGTGCAGTCATCACTAATGAGGAAATGTAAAGTTCAAAATGAGAATGAGGAGTTACAAGCTCAGTGCATCATATGCAGCTTTTATAGCATACATTTTTCAAGACAGAGATGGAACATCCAAAGATTCCCATCCTAGAGATGGGAAACCAAAGTAGTTTAAGTACTATTTAATTGACCCCCAGTTTGTCTGAATGCAATATATAGTAAATGTATAGTAAAATGCCCTAGGCCTACAAAGGTGTTCAGCTGGATTTGATGAGAAGATCCAAAGGCCTAGACAGACACCTGTCTGTCATTCTTCCCAAAGTATTCCTAAAACATATCCAATGAAAAGGATGGTGTGTGTTTCATTTGTATATCTGTATGGATGAAAGCAATTAGATACACATGAATCTGTCAAAAACAAATGAGACTAAACCACTTTCCCTCTTCTCTTAGACAAGTAACCTTGTGGGTGTAGGTTTGCTTCGGTTTTACACTATTTATTTAATCGCCTGTATTTGTGTAATTGCTTAAGGTGTATGATACCTGCTGCTACATCACCCGCTGTGAGTAACAGATATGTTCAAGTGAGGTCTAAGACAGAACAGAAAAAATAGGTGAAGTTAGAAAGGATGCCTCTCTACCCTTATGTATATATGTATTGCAGAAATATTTCCATGCTTTCATTATGTAGAAAAGCTATGAGTTTGAAGCAATATACAGATAAAAACACAAATGTCTTTAAGCTCTAATTCTGACTCCAAATCACAGAGTCAAACCATTATCAATTTATCATTGAAGGCAAAAGGCAAAAGGGGAAAGAAGAGAAAGGAAGGGAAGGGAAGGGAAGGGAAGGGAAGGGAAGGGAAGGGAAGGGAAGGGAAGGGACGGTAAGG
>JAUBNY010000007.1:371986-405228 GCA_032275445.1 Crypturellus soui | reverse complement strand
AAAGGAAAGGAAAGGAAAGGAAAGGAAAGGAAAGGAAAGGAAAGGAAAGGAAAGGAAAGGAAAGGAAAGGAAAAAAATGAACCTTTGCGTGGAGCTTTCTCTCACTCTGTGGGTAGCACAGATAAACCTTTTACATTTAAGGTACTGCTTTGCCCAAATCTGTTGAAATATCCAAATGGTTCCCATAGTTATGGGTGTAACTTTAATATTAATATTTATAGAGTAAAACTATTAAGGAGTTGTTCATCCACTTACATTTTTCATCAAAAATGCTGTTTAGTCAAAATGTAAAACTGATTTGAAGGAAAGTTTTCAGTTGAAAGTATTTCTTATATAAAAACTACTTCTTAAAAAACAGTCAGGTCAAGACATATATTAGAATAGCCAATATTTTGTTGAAAGGTACTTCTCTCGTTGCTCTGATTGAAAAAGGATAAAAAATGATAGAGAGGCCTGAGAAAGTCTCCTTGCTGTTCTGACTTCTTCACTCAAGTGACTTCAGTCATTTCCCTTTTTGTAAGTATACACTCACAGACAGGATTAATCCTTGTTAAGAGAAAGATTTGTTTTTAAAAGAAAAAACTATTTTGGGGGATAAAATGCAGAAGGGTTCCCACATGCTACAGTCTGGATTTCTCACTAGCTAGGTGCAGTGGTCCTCAGCATTAAGAATCCTTCATTTCTGCTTGGACTGCATCTTTAATGTATCAGGATGGAAATCTCTTGTTGCTTTTGAGGAGGTATTCGACTTACCTACAGTCATTTAGTAGTGTCTCTCTAGTTTCAGCTAATTATTGAGGTTCTCCCTAGAGTCAATGCAGAAAACTAAATTCCAGCAGAGTGTGATTGATCTCAAGGATTATCCCACGATGAGAGGAACTGCCCTCCATATGCAGTTTATCTCTCTCCATTGACTATAGACTTTATCCACCTACATTTTATGCAGAGATGGATCACATCTTTTGTGTTTCTTATTCCCATAAGATGGGAATTTTAGCATGTTTCTACCTTACAGAGTAGAGAAAGAAAAATTACAAGGGTATAAGAATCTATGTGGTAATTACTGCCATATAAATGTTAGAAAAGGAGAGGGCTCATACAGCATAAAAATGACTAATTTAAGAGCTTTGGCAAATGCTGACCCTGACAGAGTAGTATAACTTCAAGTCTGGTAAGATCCACACTGTCTCCCATCCAAAAATTAGGGATTACCATATAATCATTAGGTGCAAAGAGTGAAGAAGTGAAGTTATTGAATGATTTCACTGTGTCTCAGCTTTATGATTAAAAAGTAATGTAATATATTGACACTTGTGCTCTGTGTTTGCTTCTTTAAGGAAAGTGTAGCTGTCTTATATTCCTCAGTACTGTCATGCTTGAAAGTCTCAATAAAAGTGAGAAAATAAAAAGAAAAATAAGGATTTTTTTTTATGACCAGTGGGAAGTGGGAAAAAGTTCATCAGTTATAAAACTGATGGCAATCTCCAAGACCAGTGGAAATGATACTTTTTTTTTCTTTAATATTGGAGTGTTTAACATCATTTGTTTAAGTTTATTATGGGGCTACAGAAAACCTAGGTACAGGAGAGATCCCTACATTTTCAGAAGTGGCCTGTAATGTTATGCAATATCCTTCATTTCTCACTCTTAGATATTCTAAGAGAGAATGACTAAACACATTCCTTTCTAGGTCAGAATTCTGCAAACTGTATCCATTCAAATGACAAATCCCTTTCATTTTGCTAAGCTTTTTGTTTCAGATTCATTACTCACACTAAGTTGTCACCTCATGTTCTAGTTTATTCAAGATTCCATTCACTTGCAAAATAACCCCAAGCCACTAAAACTGGTCAGCACATTACTTGGAAAATAAATCCTTTGCTACTTCCTCAGAGACATTTGTCTCCTCAGCCCCGAAATAGTTCTTATCCAAATCAATATTGGTATCGGGTAATTAAAATCTGCCATGTCTAAAGTTTTGGCATTCTTGCAGGCCCCTCTTATCTGTGAAAACATTTTCTGACAGACTTTGTTTGCTGTCCTTGAAAACCATGACTACCTCTAAAAAACATCTTAATGCCATAATATGCTGTCCTGTTCAAAATATATAGAGGTTAGCTGCAATATTTTGACCTTTGGTTCATCTTTTTTTTTTTTCTGTTCTCCTCTGTTGCTCATATCTGCCCCATCATTTCAATTTTCTAAGCATTTTCCTAATTTAACCCTGATTATATTAGTCCATTATTATTTCTGACTCAGAAATGTTGACATGCCATCTTGTAATATTTGAACAGAAAGCAGTTTAACCCTTTCGCTGAAAGTCTTCTTTGCGCAGTTCAGCAGACATAACAAACTCCTACACAGGCAAGACACTGAATCTTTGAGTCTTATTCACTAAATATTGTGGCATTTGCCTAACATTAAGCAGATTAATAGTTTTATTGACTTGAGATTATTCATATGCAAAAAGGTAGATGTCTGATGAAGTGTCTTGTTGACTTGACTTGGTCCTTGTGGAGAGGTATTTAACTTTAACTAACACAATGCCAAATGTCAACAACTGACATGTCAAGAACTTCAGCCTTAAGAAGCGAAACAGTTCACATGTTGGGATTCAGACAGTTTTCCTATAAAACTGTCGTTTCTCGCTTTGCTAATCTAAGAACTGGCCCAGGTAATTTTCCATATTAGCAGGAAAAAAAGAAAAATCAATAGATGATTATAAAATTGTATTTCTTATCTTCCAGTACTTGTGCTATCAGTAAAAAAATCTAGTTATCACAAACAATCCAACCTTCACAAGGTTAGTGTGAATGTGCAGTACAGTAGTTGTATCTGTGCTGTTTTTTATTATAGAACTGCAGCATGTGCCTTTTAATTTGGTTGTCAGGGGAGACAGGAAGCAATAATTAAGGCTAAAAGATGGGGTATGGAAGCTTTATTAAAGGATATATTGAAGATGGGAATTTGATCTGAGAATTAGATTATGATTAGAGTTGTTAATGCAGCTGTGCCACTCTTGAGTGACAGAGCAGCAGATGAACTGAACAGGCAATTATAACTACAGGAGTCTCCCTAATCTTTACAATCCCAACCTCACAGTTGCATCCATTTAAATTAATTTTCATGAAGGCTGCAAATTTACAGCTTCACCAGATTGGAAATTTGTTTGTTTATTATCCACAGGAAATATTTTTAGGGAAGTAAATAGCACTGAAAGCCCTCTTGTTTTTCTGCTTGTCTTTTTAACTTGCAGAATTAATAATAAGAGATTAATCTGAAGGCTGCTGCCTTTATGAAAACTGATTGATTCTCAGCAGCCCAGTGTTATTATGATTATCTGTGGGAAGGTCAAAGGGAAGGCATGTAAAAGTCATAGCTGATTCATGAGTTCTCTGTATTAAGAAGAAGATAAAAAAGGAGGCTTGTGTTAATCAGCGTTATAAGTGAGGAATCAGTCTTCCTTGCATTGCTGAAACTGAAATTGTAGGAAAGGGATTTTAAACAACTTTGGACATAGTTATTTAAAGATGTCTGTTGAGGAGAGATAGCAATAGTTCATTACTATGCATGCTGAAAACCTATTTTAAGGAGTTCTTTGCTGCACAAAGATTAATTTACCACTACGTTTTTCCTCCTTCACTACTAATATAAATAATGGTGTGGCTTAAATTGGCATTATATTTTGATAGCCTAGTTTCAAATATACAAAAGAATATTCTGCAAAACCACTCAGAAACTTGAAAATGGAAACCATGAAATGGTACTCTTCGGTTCCAGAGTTTTATTTTGGAATGTTTGTAACGAATAGAATAGAATACGAACATTTAAAAGCAGGTATTGTTTTTGCAAAATGTTGAGCAGATAGAGGTGGTGTAGAAAAAGAATGCCTTGACTTTTAACAAATCTAGGAGAGAAAAATATTTTTCCCTGGATGTCATTCTAGAAACCTGAAAGATATGTCCAGAAAATGATTATCTGCAGATACTAGGTCAGTAAAATATTTAGCATTTGGTTTTAAGTATGTAAAAACAGCCATCTAAGAAGGATCAGCGGGTGTGCCTAATCTCCAGATCCTGAAGTATGTTCTGCAACTCTGTCTTAACTCCCTGACAGGGTAAGACCAACCATGCACCATCTCTGCAGGTGACTTGCTCTCCCTAGGAAGGAATCATGGGTTGGTATGCTGACAGGAGGTTTCGGTACACATAAAATCTGAACATTTAGGTGGTTAGGCTTTGGAAAACACCAGGACTGAGCCATAACCAAGATAAATTCATAATTTCAAAATTTTGTATGTTTTCCAGTTAGCCTACTGCTCATAGAACTTATCTACAATCTCCAAGCTAAGCATAGTTAGATTTGGTTGGGGTAGAAATCTCAAGATTGATCTAGTGTGGTTTATTTCTATTTTTAGTGGAAAGTACATCTTGGACTTGGTATTTTTTTGTTGAATTGCACTATATTTACTATAAATCTGGAACATCAGGTGTGTACCATTTTATATCCAGCTAAATCAACCAAAATTACCAAAACCTGCTATAGGAACAGTTGATAGCACACTGTGACATTTTTATTTAGTATCAATATTTGGGTACATATAAGTTGCAAATAGTCTTGATTACTCTGAGATAGGAGAATAAGTTCTAGGGAAATGAAATACATAATCAAGACAGCTGACACGAATGGTTTCTGCAAAGAAGTCATGAGTATTAAGAATATTTAAAAAATAATGATTCTGAATTAGAGAGGAAAAACACCTTAAAAGTTGGAAATATTGGAATACCTTCTGTTATGACATACATCTTTTGTTTTTTTTCAGAAGAGGAGAGAAGAGTTATTGAGACTTGTGTTTCTTAAAGATACAGATTTATTCCAGAAATGTTAAATAATTGTTGTCATATTTGGAGAATTAACTCCAATTAAGATAGAATTAAGAGAGAATTAAGAATTAAGGAGAATTAAGATAGATTGTGTTTCTTGAGTCTGATTTTCCCGGGTCACAGTAGGCTTCAAGGACAACATCTAGTACAGTCCTTGAAAAAAAAAAAAAAGAAGAAAAATTAAAATGCTTTGCCTAGAATGAGGATCCAAAGTCCAACTCCTTTTGATGAAGAATAACAGAAGTAGTTAAAATAGGCAAAAACAAAATCTTTTTCTTTTCTAGAAACTAACTTTTTCTACATAAACAAATTGGATAATATATATATTTTTTTTCTACAAAAATACCATATTTACTCAGATAAAATGCAATGTAAAAAGCTTTACGTAAGATGAGAGAAGGTGCATCACATTTTTCTGAGGAAAAGTCACTCTCAAACAATTCTGGCAATTTACTTTAAAAGGTTGTTTAATTTAGTTATATTAAGTTGTTGACTCATTACTATTTAAAAACATCCATCATATGTTTAGTTGGGTCACAAAGACAAACAAAAATCAGGCTGTATAAATGTCTGAATAGAAAAAACAGATAGTGTCTCCTTTTTTTATTTCACTTTCTCATCACTCTTCCTGCCTTTGATTAATATTGTGCAATTAAGACTCCTTAGTATTTCCTCATATCCGAGTATTAGTTGATTAATCTTGATGATAATGGATCAAGAGCTGAGTTTTAAAAGTATGTATATGGAATACTTTATGCAAAATGTTGTGACTCTGATCTCTCTAAATATCCTTGACTTATTTGGTAATTGCACTATTTATAGGAGGTGAGAAATTATCAGCCATAAGCTATTAGTGTGCAGAGTGGATGAGAGAGATTGTTCCTCCTGAAGGAATTGAGTATTTTAAGTTTGAAGATGATATGCTTTGTGTTGAAACACAAATCTCTTATTTAATGATAAGAATCACTATTATTTAGTTGTCCTGCATTTATGCTGCATCAGTGCCAAACAGGAGAGAGACATCACAACTTCCCTTGATTCAGAGGACTTGTCTGAGAAAAACTGTCATTGCAGCAGCTGCATCTATTTTTGAAAATTATCTGTACATTTGACACCACCAAAGGGCAGAGGGCTTTTTCCTGTTGTGTTTTCTGGCTCTCTGAAAGCAGGAAGCAGAACTAGGATGCATGCTGCCCTTATGAATGTGCTCTCCGTTGAACATTTGCACTGGAATTATGGATCACCTGTAAGGAGGGAGAAATTGACATTTAACTGGAAAATTTAGTCTACATTCTATATTTATTTATTATATAAAATACTGTTAAACCTCATTTGTAGGTGAGGATTTTTTAAGTTTTTCGTTTCTCACGTATGAAGTTTTAAAATCTGATTTAAAGGTTGCAAATAACAGTGGAAAATCCATACTGGTAGGTCACTTGATACATTAACAGGCACATCTGACAACTTCATCACTTATGCATCGCACTTTTCAAGATATGTTATTCTATGAATACTTACTGAAACTGAAATAAAGAAATATGTATCTTGTTTACGGGTCAAAGCCACAGGCATCTGAGGTAGTTTTAGTCTTGTGCTATTGCCAGCTGGCCTCTTCCCAGAACTTCATTTAATATGATTAAAATCCGTTGTCCATCCGATGGAAATATATTGAAAATTTCTGAACATCAGCCACAAGATGCAATGAAAAGGTCAAAACACTGCTGGACGTACAAATCCATGCTGATTTCATTATAATAATGTGACCTAATATTGACATCATCATCCAAAAAGAAAAAAAGTAGGTCAATGCCCGGTTCTTGAGCTTGCAGTCAATAAAGTACATAGAAAAAGATTCATTCCAAAGGGACACAACTTTTCGATGGGCATTTCGATTTCCGGACAGAGATACACAGGCTATTTAGAGGGACCATTTTTCTAAATAGAGGAAGGCAAAGTTCTATAGTCTTTGAGAAGTTTTGTGTATGTTATTGCTCAGTGCCTCTAAATATATGATGCCATCTAACATATTTAGAGTCATCAGAAATTATGTGCATCTTAAATATTACCAAATGATTTAAGGTCATGAAGTAACTATCTTTGTTTAGCTCTTTGTGATGACAAATTTTGCCACATTTTTCCCAAGCCTTATGAATGCATGAGAAAATGCATTATGATTTTGCAGCTGAAATAGTCATGGTAAAATCTGATTGTTTATATCACCATTATATTCTTTAATTTCATTCTTTAAGTCTCCCTAACCCCCTGAAAAAGCTACTTCATGCCACATATGTCTCATGACAGAGTGGTAAAGTCCAGATTTCAAAACTCCTCATTTAGTCTCTGCTTCTAATTGTGGAGAGAGAAGTTATGTCAAAACTAGTGCCGTGGTAAGTGCAATAAAACTCCAGGACATAATTCTAAAATGAGCTTTCATTAAGTTAATGAAATACTTCTAAACTATAAGCTTTCTTCAAATGTAATTATTAATTTATCAATCAATATTATTCTTTAAAACCTCTTTAACAATGGAAGATCATGAGGTGAACCAGGTGCTTGAAGATAATACTGAAATAAAAATAGGTAGAAATGAAGTAGCAACAGTAACTTAAAAAAACTTCTAACATATTTAAGAGGAAGGAAAAGTAATGTATTAAGGAATCTATAACCCTGTGATGTTTACAATGTTTAGTATTTATAAAGACCAGAAACCAGGCGGGGAATGAGATTTATATCATGAGATATGTAATTTTGTATTTATAGTAAAACATAGCTCATGGGGACCTACTTGCTCAAGGAATTTTTCTGTTGAGGTAAGACAACTTTTTCTTTGTTTTTGGTTTTTTTTTTTTTGGTTTTGGTTTTTCATGGTAACCAAGTTGTGGTACCTCACACAAAGAGAGGGAGAGAAACAGTGCATTAGGAGGTTATTCTCACTTCTCTGTAAGTGTACTCGGATTCTTCAGTACAGGTCAGAGCTGAAAAACCTTCACACTCAGCATTGCCCAGGTGTTATATGCACTGCTAGAAAATAATTTCATGTATGTTTTGTTCATAACATCGTCAGGTTTGATGTGTTTGAGAAACGAAAATCAGAATATATATTTCTTAAAATGGCATAATAATAAAAATAAAAAAAGTTAATAATTAAGCAAATGATCTATCCAATAGAAAGGGGTGAACTATGCAACTCAGTAATTCCAGGGTTAAAGTGTTCTGTTTTTACAGATTACAAAATATCTGCAATAAATTCAAGTAATTATGCCATTAAGCAGTTCCTCATCTATTGAATTAATTAAACTGTATGTTCATTTCATAACCTCTTTAGACACTCTTAGTTATTGCAGATTTAATCCTCTTTGAACCTTTCTATATTTAGTTTTCTGAAGATTGACTAAGACCAATCACTCAGTGCCCTGAGAAAAAAATTCTTACTTCATTATATTATTCATTTAGCACACATGCCACCTTTTTATTTATTTATTTATTTAATATAAAAACAGACAAGTTGTGCTAATATCTCCTAAAAGCTTATAAACGAGAAGAGCTATTCCAGTATATATGAGAGGTGTTGTCAGATTGCAATATATTGTCTTTCATATATTTTCCATTTTCTCTTAAGAGCTTAACATTTGGGCTTAAGCTCTTTTTGCTTAACATCTTTTGAGATTAATATCAGTAGTGCAATTAACTGGATAAAAAAAAGAAACAATCAAAATATATACAGTGCCTTCTTTCATAAAAATCCACAAAGCTTATAATTTCCCATTATTTTGCAGTGTGTCATAGTTTAGTAAGATTTGTACATGAGAAGAAGTATAGATATTTATATACTAGTGCCTGACTTTCACCATCCAGGTTTCAATATGTTAGCATCAGTAGGAGTAATGAACATATCTTTGTGTAGAAGAAAAAATCATATGTATGTATATATATATATATATTTTAAAAAAGCATTATGATACTGTCATCTGAGTGCAAAGAAGCAAGTAAGCAACTGACATGCATTACTATGACTTGTTATCACATTATTTATCTCCATTACTTGTTCTTTTCTCTTAGGATGGGAACTGGAGCCCATTATGTTGGTATAAAGAGGATGGTGACAGGAAAATTGCAAAATCCATGTCTATTTCTGAAAGAAACTATGGCCAACATATTAAGGGATGTGTCATTTGTGACAAGGGACAACTAACAGCTGCTGCAACTCTGTAATTCATATGGAGAAACAAGGGCAGATTCAGCAGTACTTCACACTTTAATTGCATAATTAGTTTCATTTGGGGAGGGTGGAGGATCATGGCTATAAAACTAAAGTCATGGGTCTGAAAAGGATAAGAAAGACAGTATCTGATATGAGTTTCTAAACTCATACTATAGAATCATACTAGATTGTTCCTAACAAATAAAACAGTTGAACAAAATATAATATGCTAAAATCACAGATATTCATTAAGTATCGCTGAATAAGAATTGAAAGCTGATGGTCTTGAAAGCTCTGATTTACAACAATCCAGCAATTTTTTGAATTAGACAGAAGCAGAAAGATATTTAAAAATTTAGTGAAATGGGAAGGACATTTTCTTTGCCTGACTGTAAATCAGAAATACCTGAATGAATGCTACAGCAAAATTTGAAAGATTTCAGAAAGTCAGGGATAACTGAAAACATAAAGGCAATATAATTAAAGACCTGAGAAAATTTTAACCATTGCTGGCAGTGGATCTGATAGTCTCATTATTCCACGTAAAGTAAAAACAAAACAAAACCGCATTATTTAGATGACCAGAAAGATCATATCAGTCTAAATTCTTCACACTAAGACAGAAAAAAAATGACTGCAAATATTTATCAATGAACTTTCATTTCAGTTTCTAGAGACTGATGTTTCCCCAATAACTTAATCATTCTAAATATGTACTGGGACTAAGTGCAAGACAGAATTTTCAATTTAATAAATCTTTGAGATATATATCCTGGTAGAGATGTTTTGACAAAGTATCTCACCTTTATAGACTTAAATTTCCTTTTGTGAATATTTTTACTTTTTTTTTTCCCCTGGGAAGACGGTTTTAATTATAATTTTTGGAGGAATCAGGAAATATTTCCTGAACTTTTTAGTATTTTTAATGGTTTTCGTTTCATATTTGCTTGAAAACTTTATTTATTTGTTTGGTGACATGTTCCTTCAGGCATTAGATAATGTCATAGATTGGATTAATTGGATTCCTATTCTGGTCATCTTTACTGCTGAAGATGTTGTAATTCTAGAAAACAACAAATTTGGTGAGTTATGCTGACCATCAAGTAGGAAACTCAGGTATTTCTAAACTCTGTTTGATCTGCAGAAAAACAGACCCAAACCTGCTCCTATTCTGGTATAACTTGGTGCACTTATCATGTGTCCTCTCCGAGCATTAGATCAAATGTTGGGCCTGTAGAAGCCCTGTGAAAACACTCTAATTGCAAAAGGATTGTACCTGTTCCCAGAGTTAGATGTGGTATGGAATGAATATGCTAAAAAAGTGCTGCTTTGCAGTGACACAAATGGTACATTAAAACTACTAAACCTCATTTCACATTTAATATATTTCTTAGCATGAGGGAAAAAGTCTGTGAATAACAACATTTTATTGTTGGATAGCTGTCTTTACAGAACTCTGTTAAAGCAGGCACTCGATGATTTTTTACTAAGGATTTCTATGTCTAGATGACAGATCAGGGTCTTTCAAATCACCAAACTGCAACTGCACTTTAATCAGCAAGATCCTTAAGGAGTATCCAGGCAACCATGCAGAAGAGAAGCAGCAGCACAGGAAATTGCCCAGCTGTAGTCTGCTCGAAGGACTTCCCAGAAGCTGGAATTAATGCAGCTGATGACTCTAACTATGGTTTTCCAGGCCTGGCCGCCCCAGGGCAGAGCTGTCTCCAGGAACCAACCCTAGGACAGCTTTCTGCCCAGGATACCTAGACCTCCTCTGCAGGGAGCAACTGGCTGCGCTGCTGCTCATGCCGTCCTTCAGAAGATCTATGTTATACTCCCCGTTGTTCCTGACCAGCTCCTCCGTACTCAGACCCCTGCTCCCTTGTGTTTCTCTGAGATAAAAGGGTAATGCTCACACCACCAGGGTCTGTACTTCTGAGTGGAGTTAGATGCCCAATTCCCACGCAGCTCAGTGCACATTAGGGAATTCTCAGCCACGTGTTTCTTTCAGAACATCTCCTCATGACAATCACGGTAAAATGCATTTCACATTTGCATAGACACAGATGATATAGAATTACTTCATTCCACAGTTAACGTAACTTCTCATGTTTCCTTTAAGGAAAGAAGGGGAATAATAATAATAACAATAAAAATACAGTGCATGCTTTTTAGTCTCCTGAAGTCTAACTACAGTGAAGATGATTGAACTTTTTCATATTTGCTTGAATGTTACTTATATCAAGATTTAGTCTACAGCACCTGAAAAATTGTCTCAGAATCTCTATTGATGGATTAAACTGTGAAAGCAGAATATAATCCCAGTATATCACAGGAAAAGTATCAGCTGTTTGAGTGATACTTTATGAAGTGACTCTTTATAGCTTTGTTGTGAAGCAGGATACTTGATCAAAATATTTGCTGCTGATCTAAGGCTCATGTCAAAAGCATTGTAAGAAATGATTTTGGCCCTTTCACTGGTGAATTTCTGATCTAGTGAACTATCTTATGAAAGCTTCAGTAAGGTAAGATATGCAAACTGATACAATAAATAAAACTACACTTATCTTGAAAACAATCAACTATTTTGTGCATTTGTTTATATCCAAGAGGATTGATTGGACCTAGCAGATATAACCCTGTGCTTTGAAGCATGAAGTTAAGGATGTAATTCATGATGCCTAGAGTAAGGTGGGACAAGGAAGCTAGCATGGGGGTACCTATGTCCAAGCAAAAAATTTCAAAGTGGACACATTTACAGAGTTTGTATTTTTTTTTTAATACAAATCTGATTGCATCAGAAAGACTTCTGGAAGTGATTATCACAGAGTATCTTGCAGAAATTAAGGTACAAATGACTTTTTACAAAGTACTCATTTTCTATTTTCTATATTGTTTGGGAGATAGCCATGTTACTTTTCCCCCAGTCAAACATTTGGAACAACTGCAGAATTACCCCATTGTTTTTATCTACAATTTAGCAATTCCTCTCTCACCCTCATAGTTAAAGCTAAGGGTAGGGAGAGGGAGAAGAAATTGTTTTCATTTTTTACATTGAAATCCTTTTCATTCTTAAAATAGAGAACTCATTCAACCCAAGGCTGGTTAGCTGCCAGTTTACAGTAAATCAAAACAGCCATATAGATCTTCAGGAATGAAAGGAATCTTCTTGGGTGAGAGATGTCAGCATTAAATCATTAACTCTGTGGGTTGGGATAAAAGAATAAAAAAGCTGATCCTGACATTCTTACATTATAGGGCTTCAGCAGCATTTAACAGCAGAAATCTGCAATGTTATTTATTAGCTCCAGTAACCCTGGGATTATTTTTGTTTTACTCAGCAAGCTGTGAATCTGACACACGCTGTAGGACTTAAGGGACTTCAGACAAGCTAGTCTTATCTAGTTTTGAGACCCATAGCCTACGAAGAGACCCATATGTCTTATCTTAGAATTTGTGTTTGTTTACAGGCTACTTAGCAATTATAAGTAGCCACTTACAAACTGAAATTTTACATCAATGTATACCACAATTTTACTAAAATGAACTAACTAATGAAGTTAACTCCTGAAATTACTTTCTAAAAGACCTCTCTAATTGTGAATAATAAGGTACTTGATGAGAGCCAGGGCACTTGTTAAACAAAGAGGAGCTTTTAATATCATGAATATACCTGATAGAACATGGTGACTGTGACATAAGTATGTATGGATAATATCTTAAAATATTTTCTATTTGTTTCTGCTTTATACATAGAATCTTCTTCTCATGAGAAGTACACAGGACTGTAAAAGGTCTAGACTCAATAGATTTCACTGATGAGCCTGAAGAACTAACAAATATCTTCCCCCCTCCCCTTAATTTCAATATTTCACATTTAAGGACCACTAAGAAGCAAAATTTTATTTTTTTTAATACATATTTTAAAATAATGTTTAAAACAGCCTAAATGAACAAATAAATCTTAACCAGAGTATTAGGCTTCATTGGTGGTTGTGGCTATTGTAGGTCTTTGGATTCTGAAATCTAACTCTACAAACCTATAAAAATCTACAAATTACAAAAAGTAATGAATATCTCCTTGGTAACTGTCCAGAGAGAGTTGTCTTTGAAAAGTGCAGCATAGGTGCTGTTAAACATCACAAAAGTAATTATCAACTGTAATTCCCACTGACAGATAAAACAACACTGAATTAAAATCATTCTCCACAGCTTTCAAATGAGAATTGTCCAGCTACAGTGTGTCTAGTATACAGAGATGCAGAATAAACAATGTAAGTTATAAATATGTTTTTATATATATTCATATATAGAAAAAAGTATATGTTTTTATATTATTATAAGTTATAGTTCAGAAGGAACATGATCATCCAAATATAGTAACTAGTAAGTAATTTAAAGTTGCACCTTGCATACCTCAAAGATAGCTGTCTCTTGCTAATAGCAGGCAAATAACAGGGAAGCTGGCTGCTCTACAGAACTTCAAACACAAGTATCAAACAGAACATAACAGATGAACTATAGTTAGAAATTACACAATCAAAGCTCAGTAATAAGAACAAAGAACACAGCTTGCAATATTATGTGTAAATAAGACTTCAGCTTATCCTCAAAGCAGGATGTATTTGTTACCACCTCTGCTTTCTAAACTGTATTCTCCATGTCAGCAATAACAGAAAAGCTGATCTCCTAAGGTATGCGACGGCATGGAGTCATAAGGAGACTTAGGATTGTCATATACACACACACTTTAGATTGATAACCTCACAGGGAAAAACCATGCAGAAGCTTCAGCAGTAGTACAAATACCAAGCTTTGCATTTCATTTCAATACCTAAAGAATAGCATTCCTTTTGTTTGGGTCCTAGTGACAAGATTTACTGCATATACAAGGCCCCTCAAATGCTTTATGGTTGCAATATTCTGAGAAACAGCAAATAAGACAGTATGAGAGTTTAGTTCAATAAGAGATTGGATTTATCTTAGATAAGGCACAAGGAAAGTGTCTAAAATTTCCAGCTGTAAGGACAGATGGCGTCACTATGCAGACACGCATGACAGGCTTTTGACTGCGTATCTTTAAGAAGAGGTTAGAGGAGTGCCTGCCAGGAATAGCCTAGCTGGGCATGAAGAGCTTGTCAGGAGAAAGAAGATGGTTTACCAGATCCGTCCCATCTTATTTTGTGAATTATTTTACAACGCAAAACATAAAACTTGAAAAAGGGGAGGGGTTTTTGTGTTAAGTTATATTATTGGATGGATTGAACAAGTATCTCCCTAAATCTGTTTTGAGAAGTATGCTAATTCTTACAACAAACCTCATGTTTTACCGACTCAATGAGAAAACATTTATAGTAGTGGCATCAAAATGCAAACCTTATTAGGACATATACTAGGACATTTTAGCAAATGTTTAGAGACCATTTGCTGGGTTAGAAGCTAAGCTCTCACAGATTTACCTCCCATATTTCACTTCATGTTTCAATATCCCAAAGCAGAACTGCATTGGACTAGTTTCACAAGTTACTTGATTCCAACCAATAAACCAGACAGTTCAATCCAAAGACATTCTGAACCCATATCAAGTTTCCTGAGAAACTGGCCTGAAATCTGATCTTGTTATACAAATCTAATTTATGAAATTTATAGTTATTTTGTACTTTTTTTTTATTGAGACAGTAACACTATAGCAACACTTTTTTTTTTTTTTTTTTTTTTTTAAGAAAAAGAGTGATTTTATTTTGGCCTTAAGGACAAGTATAAAAATCATTCAGGCAATTTAACAAAAAGTTACACTTGTTTTACACTAATTCAAGTAAGAACAAAATCACATTGCTCAACTGTATAATCTATTAAATTAATTCAGTAAAACAACAAATAACTTATTTCATCTTCTAACCATCAAAAAGCTAACTATTTTCTTTATGCTTAGACTATTACATTCTTTGCATTATTACACTCACACACACTAACGTGTCTCTATACTCAGCTACTACCTAGCAGATACTTCAGAAAGAAGAGACTCACTAACAGACATTTTTGCTAGAGGTGAAGCACTATTCTACAGCTTTTGAAGCTAATTTAAGTACACAACCAGGTAATGATCTTTGCATGGTGAATGCTTCCCACCTGAATTTAATTTTCAGTAGGTGTTTATTTAAGCCCTGCCAAATCAAATTGTACCATGTGTTACCACAAAAATAGGGCAGAGGTCTAATTAAAGAAAGTAAAAATGTGTGGTACCAATAGCCTTTTGATGAACTGACCATAAGGAAAGCTCAAGATTGGTGGGGGGAGGGAGTGTAATGACAAGTTTCTGCTTAAAGAGCAGAGCTGTTCCAGCTGATACATGGAATTTTGCTAATGTGCAGCTAATTAACTGCTATTCAAAAAAATGAGTCAGCCTTTTCTTTTCGTTTTTGCTCCATTAGTAGCACTCTGTATAAAAGAAAAAAGGAGATAAAAGGACATCTCACTACTTTAGTTTAAAAAAAAGCTCCTTAAAGAAAAGTGAAAGAATATAACCTGGTTGTCACTATTAATGTATTTAGTGCAGTTAACTGAATTTACCCCCTCTGCCCTCCACTTATTTTTTTTATACTAACCTTGTTTCTCTTTGCACAGTTACTCTCTTAATCGCAATATAGGCAATAAGGAGGACATGGAGCTGATTAACTTGCTTTGAATTACATGTACTGGCCTCAGAATCAGCTATTTACCTGCTTTGGTCCATTTGTTTAGCACTTAATAAATGGAAAGGCAGGTTCATGAAGGTGCAGTGAGTGATTGCAGGAAATGGTCTTCCACAACAGCAATATTTGCCTGCGGACAGCTCAAGAATTAGCAATGAGTATGGATAGGAGAGATGGGTATTTGAGTTCTACAGGGCATGCTGAAAGCCTTTGTTTATAAGAATGGAACAAAATGCCAATGACCTATTTCTGTGCAATTAAAATGAACATCTTTATTATCTTAATAGATACATTCTTACATAAAACCCCTAGTATCATTACTCAAGTGTAATTCTAATAACGAAAAATAGCTGAAGATAAAGATTGAAAATGCATGCTCTCACATATTCCTATTAAGGTATGCATTGTATAGAGTTGTATAAACATATAATAAATTTAGGATATGCTTTAAAAAAAATAAAGGCTGAGAAATGGAATTGTTCCGAGGATTCTGTTTCCCATATTGATCTTAGAAATTCCTGATTTATGATAATTTGCTGTTTTCTCCCTCATTTCATTCTACAGAGCAGCTGGCAGAATTGCTGCTTCATCAGGATTTTGAGGTGGTGTTAAACAAGTAGGTTTCATCATAGTGTTGTGCCTGACCGTCTCATTAATATGACAGAAAATACTAATCTTAGAAATTATGCCCTGTAACGATATCCTGTGAAAGGAAAATGCAACTGAATCTCTTTACGCATGGTATATACACCAGGGCGAAATGTGAGATGGGAGAATCCAACTCTGTTGCTATTTGACCTGCTTTTCCAAAATTCCCTGTTTATTTCAAACTCTTTTCAGCTAGTGTTTGCTTTTCTTATTGCTAAAAAGGGATATGCTTTCTAATGAATGAATATTTGTGGCTGCATGGTACTGAGTCCTACTTGTGCATAGCACTCAAACTTGCTGTCACAAGCAAAGTTTCAGTCTCACTTCCAGTCATTCAATAGTAATTCATTATGTAAAGTCATAAAACTTGCAAACTGAGCACAAAAATAAAGGGAACAGACAAATGGTGAGATACCATGTCATTAGAAAGCACTACTTGCTAAAGTCATGTTGTATATCAGTCAAATACCAATCTGTATTGGTAATAACTTTGTGTCCTTCTTAGTGAGAAAGTATTCATGAGAGAAAAGAATGGTCAAAAATGACCCACAGCTTATGGCTCTAAGGAGCAGAGAAGGCGGAAAGCTCTGTAAACCCATCAAAAATGTTATCAAAATTACCATTTAAAAGCCTATGTACAAGTGCCTCATAGTGCCATTTTTCTTCTGTTTCTATAAGCTACCTGTACCTCTCACCCTGCAAAGAGTATATTCACAGAAATAAATGAGCAAAAAGACAGGTTTTTCTTCTGTGTAAAACTATGGAGGGCAGCTCCCTTGTTATTGAGAAAATCAGTGGTTTTATTTTTTTAGCTAATAATTTCATGGAGGAATACAGGACACATGAGAAGCAGACTGTTTATTTTTGTGTGTGGTACTTGGATGTTAATACTGCAAGCCTAGCAGTAAAATAAATGAGGGGAAGCTAATGATATTCAGTCTTCCAGAGCTGTAACAAGTCCTGCAGCCTCACTGCAACTGACGGGCTTCTTCAGGCTGATAAGTGCCTAGTTCTTCTGCCAGACTGCTATAAAACTGGTCTATCTCCATAGATGTCAAGAGATTTGCTGATTCATAGTGATGTACCTGAGTAGTGGTTAGACCCAAAGAAGAGCAGTTTCTCTGTCCTTTTTTTCTCATTGATATTTTTAGCCAAGGTAAGAGGCAAGTAGATGAAAATAGAGAAGTCCTAGTTCTTTCTTATGATGTTTTCATGTCTCAGAATGAAATCAAGAACCTCAGACCAATCTACCAAAACCCATATATAATATCTCAATATATTTTACCAAAAGAAGTTTATTTCTGTTTGTAACTTGTTATTGCTTTGGGGCATTGATGCTATTCAAAGTTCAGCAGCATCAGATGTAAAGTCTCATTCAAATTCCATTTAAGAGTGCTTGTGCTTTGAAACCAAAGCATATGCTTGGTCAGGAAGATAACATGACTTATTTTATACACTAAATCTTGAAGCTTTTTGAAAGTGATTTTTCAATTTGTTGCCAGTAAGTTATGAAGGCACTTTCAAATCTTATGATTGTTATCTCAGTTTTATCACTTAAACAAGGTCTGAATTCAGATAGCTAAAGAGCATTTTTATTCTTGGATTCCAGTGGTTGAACTACAGCTCTCTTTCCTGTCATAAGTCACTGTCACTAACTTCATTAGCCTGAATTGTCAGAGAATTGCTCACACCACAGTTACAGATATCAATTCCTAATTTGGTTAATGCTGAGAGACTGTTTTCCTTTTCTTTTCCCCATGGGAAATATTCTTTGTAATGTATGGCTATTTAAAAAGTCAGACACACTGAAGCTTTAAAGTTGGTAGTAAAATAGTAATTTTCTTCTAGAATGAGAAGACAGTGATGGTTAGATTTAAGACAGAGTATTGAACAAGAAATCAACCCATAAGTGTTGAGTCAGCTCCCTGCATCATATCTATCACAAGACCCTCACAAAGATGCAGAGGTGCAGCCAGACTGCAGCCTGATTCCCCATCACTAATAGGTACAGACAACGTTATAGAAGGCTGGACTCATCCATGAGAAATATTTAAAGTAAGAAAGTTCTGTGGACTCAACATAGTTATCAATAGGCTTTCTTCAGAGAGAACTACAGTCAGAAAGGCAAACGGACCATATGGGCTTGATGGAAAAATGTGCCTGGGGATACCTTCTGTGAGGTGCTAGGCCAGCAGTATTAATAAAATGGATGGATGCACCAGGATATTCAGACTGGACTTGGCTTCCCTAGCAATGGGCTAAAGACAACAGAGAATAAGGGTAAAGTGAATTCTGATATAAAGTTGCACATTATTTTTTTTTCCCCACAGAGATGTACCTCATGGAAATGAAATGTGTGAGAATCATTTCCAAGACATAGAAATCAATGAAATATTTAATCCAGACTGAGAAAGTCCTTATGAATGTAATTTAATAATGCTTAGAGGTCCTCTAGATAGAGATCTTTAGGTATTTTCTTTCTGCCTCATGAAGACCATTTCACTCACACTCATGGATCAAGTGGCTGGCAGTAATATCTACATCAACAGCATTTAATTCTTCCCTTCTTTTCATTCATAAGCTCACAATAAAAGCATCCGATTTCCTGCTCTTCTCTATTGCCCCGATGTAAATGACAGCTGCCAAGTCCTAGATTACAGGTACTTTGAGCAACTTGAGTTTCGTAATGTAGAAAGCTGTATTATCATCTAACAAGCGAACCATGCCCTGTTAAGGATTCTCGAGCCATTTAGAGATAAAACAAGATCCTGAACAGTTAATGCAAAATTTCACCACTTCCTTCCTACTTTTATTACATTTATGAATGCTTGAGGAGAAATTTTACTAAATTTCTGAATGCTTTAGGAGAATGGAGAGGCGACTAATGCTCTTCAGACTTCCAGCATTTCAGGGCCTTGCTGGAAGGATGAATTATTTGGAGTTTTAATAACTATAAGTGAAAATGATATGCAAAGAGTTTCCTTCCATGTAAAGGACAGAATGGAGTTCCGGCTTAGGAGCGCAGGCTGATCACAGCTGTCAGAGTGGTGCGAAGGCTGGTAGAAGTGCTTACAGACACACCAATAGGATAAATGTTTTGGAAGCACTTTAAAAACACTGTATGACTGGAAAGCGTCAGTCTGAGAGGAAGCAAGTGTTGGAGTAGTGCTGTTTACAAATTGAGGAAGCTTGGGATGAAAGAGGCGATTCCTAACATCTTCTTTATGCTTGGATTCAATATGTCCCTGAGCTTTCTCTGATGGCTGCTGACAACCAGCTTCTGACCATTCCCTTAACAGAAATAATGTCACTCTTGGATCTAAATCATCAGAAATGACAAGGATTTTACTGAAGCTCCTCCTCTTTATTTATGCTTTTTCCTGTTGGCTCATGCCCATTAAAAGCCTTGAAAAGCATCTCTGTCCCAAGTTCAACTTAGCCTATCTGTTTCTTACATAGGGCAGAGTCCTGGCATATTCAGATTGCCTCCCTCAAACTGGATAGATACATCCTTTTCATCCATATTTTTTATAGTTGTTTTTTTTTCTCTATAGATAGTGAACTTGCTAATACAGAAACAGTGATATGTTCTAAAACTGATGAGCAGAGTGACAGCATAACTGAAAATGAGCGGTGTGTGGGAATGGGGCTGGGCAACCTGCTAAGCCAGAAATTCCAACATGAAATGTGAAACTGAGATGCAAAAGGAAAAAGAAAAAAAAAAAGGAAAAACAATCAAACAAACAAAAAACAACCAACCAATCAACCAAAAAAATCCTTTAAACTCAGGACTTATCAGGAGATTTCAAGACTTAATCTTGAAGTCCAAGAGCTTAATCAGGTCTGAATGTTCAGCAAATTTCTCTATCACATTTTTGTTTTCTTGATTTTTTCACAGGGCCATAAAGCTTGTTTCAGTGGGTTGCATAAAATGGCAACCCACCACACCAGAAGGGCCTGGAAATGACTTGTATAGCACACTTTCCTATGCCTGTGTAGTCACTCATTCATAAATTGCTCTTATATATGTATGTATTATTTTTTCTCTGGAGTCAACAGAGATTATATATATTTTTATAAATTTTTATTCCTTCATAAGGAATTCTTGTTAAAAATGTTCCTTCAGAGAATTATGGAAGGTTTAGCCCAGTTATTTTCTGGATCTTTGATCAGATTAACTGCACATAAAGATTTCAGCAGTATTACAGAAACCTTCTGACAGTTCCTCTATGACTTTAGGTATTTTATTGTAGGCCTGAAATTCTAGTAGGTAGGTATGAGGTTCCATGGACTTGACTTGGTTCCTTGAATAATCCTTTCCAGCTGTACATTCCTGTGAATTTCTTTTTCAACACCATGTGTGAGAAAATGTGTCAGGACAGAAATGATTTACTGAAAATAACGTGGGACATTTAGGGAGGCTATAGAATGCATGACATTGAGTAAAGGGGCTGTCTCATACATCTGTCTGAATCTAAGTTTCTCAGCCTGCCTCTCATGTCATCACTGAAAAGCACTCTTGCACATTTTACCACTTGACACACACACATGCCAGAAATGCCACTACCAACTTCTTTCTTTAGATCCTACTTTTTTTGATGGGAGCAAATTCCACTGACAGATACCCTTGATGGAACTAAAAATCTACCCAGACACTCATCAACCTAGCATGTTCTCTGCTCTAAGCATGAAAAGGGCTTATTTGCTTTCTCTACGTATGTAGAGGGAGTAAATGTTAGCAGGAACACGAAAAAAATTAAAGAAGAAAATTCTGTGGCATAGGTTCCCCAGTCCATTTTGTGTAGAAGAGGGGAAAACAGAATCCATCAAGGAGCACTGATGACATTCTTTCTCCAGTGCTGCATCTTCACAGGAATTTTCAGATGTCAGGCAATTCTGTAAGTTGACAGTCGATATGCTTAAGGTTACCTAGGAAACTCCATTAACAATGATATTCTGGGCAGTCTTAATAAATGTTATTTAAATTAAAAGAGATTTCCACTCTTTTCTGTGTGCAATTATGCTAATTAAATTGAAAGAGAACTCTGACATTTCCGATTAGCATTTACCACAAAAGGTATATATGCAAATATAACAGAAGGTAAATACTGATTTGTAAAATCAAAATACTTGGTGTGGTATCATAGCAGAGCAGCAGACTTAGACAGCACATTATTATCAAACTTTTTTTTATCCAAAATAAAAGTCATCTGCAGTGCATAGCAGTTACTGAAATTGTATGTAAAATATTTGAAAATAAAAGTGAGACATCCAAAGACGATTCAAGCACAGTAAAACATTCACAAGAGTATAATACAGTGCATGATGTTTCAAAAACAAGGGTGCTATTTGTTCTTAGTTTGAAATTATATCTCAGGACAACTGATAATTAATAAACCATACATAATATTTGGAAAAGAGGAGGAGGTTAAGCTTTCATATAATTATTTTGAGAATTTTAAAATTCCAAAGAATAATATTGATACTTTAGGCACTGTACAAATAAAAAATACACAGTAGAATCATGAAAATAGTACTGTAAAAAAAGACTGTTGGGAGAGGAGGAGTGTGGAGCAGACTGCATGGTTTACCCTGGCCACTCTTTTCTGGTGCTGCAAGATGAACAAGAAAAGCACAGCCAGGTTTCCTGTGGCGGAGGTAGTTGCAGCAATTTAAGAAGCTAGCTAGCCATCCTTGCTGACCTCCAGAGCATGCCATGCTCCCAGAATGCAAACCCAACCTCTTTAGGTGGAACTGCCCATTGGGTTGATTTGGGCTAACTCATTGCCGTGAAGTAGGCTGTGATGAACACTCCTAGTCTGTTCTGGTGGTATCCGTACCTCCGTAGAGATTATAATGTTCAGCTCTGGGAGGTAACTTCTGCAGACTCACTGACTGGTCAGAAAGCCAGTCCACCATAAAATGTCAATAGAAGTTCCCTTGATGTAAACAAAGCTGCCCTTTCATCTTGGGACCAGCCTAGTTTGGCCAATGCTCCGCAGTGCTCACATCATTCCCTGTTGCTCTTCCCTGTTAAGGGTATAATTAAGGATATAATTACTGACATACTGTTTTCCACATGTAATAAAACTGAAAATTTCAGGATAAGTAAATTACAAAAAACTTTGTTTACACACCTAGTCTTTATGTATGCCCCTTCAAAGAGCTCTCTGAAGAACTGTAGCGGAAAAAAAGTGTTATTGTGGCCCATGAAGTGTGATGAGTGTGACTGATAAATAACTTGGATATCAGCACTGAACAGCCTGACTTTGAATATCATGCTTGGTGTTAAGCAGAGCACTGAGTTTGAACAAGGTTTACAAAATTGACATTGTTTCCATCTGATGTATTTCTTAATATATTGAAAGAATTATTTCGTTATTAAACCCTTTAATTCAATTTAATGAGTGGCAAAGAAATCTCATTTCTAAAGGAGTAGAGCTAGGGTTACTGCAGAAAATCAAAGGTCTGAAATCAGACTCCTAAGGAGAAAGAGTCTGAGGAGTCCTAAGGAGAGAGAGTGTCTTGCTCCCACAACAAAAGAACAGACAAAAAATGTAAGGACAGCATATAGTAGAAGATGAAAGCAAAGTTCTGCTGCTCACTTAGGTAGTGCTATGTGGACTTCATGTCCTAGGGTTTTTCTTTTTTTCATATTTGTTCATGCCATTTATTGGTAGCAACAAATCCAAAAAAAGCACAAACTTACCGCAGCTAAGGAATAGCTGTTGAGTTCATTTCTCTCTGTTCCTGAGGAGCTTCCCGTGCAGAGTCACTCTGCATACTCCATTCACATTGGGGTCTGCTCACAGGGCAGCCGTAAATCCCCCGATCTCAAAAACTGAGATCTGCAAAACTCCTATGTGACACTCAATCCTTTTCAAATCCATTGTTCCCCTGGAAGAAGAAGTTATGCCTTCATGAGAAAAATGATGCTTTCTCCTTACAGCAAAGCTATAGAAATGGCTCAGATTCCTCCTCTAGCTCTGGTCATTTTCCTTGTGGGCCAAAAGCGGAGTCTGATCTGTACAAGTTTATTTTGTAAATACACATCCCTAAACGGTATTTTGAATCTGAGCATCTATTCTTTTCTTTTTTCCATCCCCTTGTTCACTCAATAGAGTAAAAGTATGGCATGGAGCTGCACTCTGCCCGACATGGAGGGTAAGTGGGTGTCTGTTATCAACAGACTGATCAGCTGCTTGAATGAGTAGTTAAGGACCCAACAGGTTCTGTAATTTGTTAAAGTTCCCTCCTATCTAAATAGGAATGGCTACATTTGTTCCAGAAAGACCCAAAGAAGTTGCCTGCCACAGAAAGGGGGAGTTTACACACATGCAAAAGATGTGGGGAAGTGCTGAGCGATAGTGGCAAATCCATAGCCGCTGTAATTACTAAGAATTAGTTTTAAGAACACAGGAAAAGGAAAAGGGAAAGGCAAAGGCAAAGGCAAAGGGAAAGGAAAAAAAGAAAGCCAGTTCTGCAAACTGAAACAACAATTTTACCCTCCAAAATTTGTGCTTAGATTGCAAATAGTAACAGTAAATTTAGAAAAAATGGAAAAAGAGGAAAAGTAATTACTCAATATATCATATATTATTTCCAAGCCCCTATCCATTATAAAGATATCTGAAGGAATGAATGCCTCATTATCTCATTAAAAACATTTTTCATTTTCTTTATTTTATTTGTTTCATTGCTTCTTTGTTTCTTTCTTTCTTCATTTCCTCATTTCTTTCAATTTTTCATTCATGCATTGGACTATGAAACAATATCAAGATCTATTCCCATACTTATCAAAGTCATCTTAATGAAAATTTTGAAAAAAATGAAGAAAGAGTGCTGAGAGGAGTTTTAACCACCTTTAAATACATTAAAATGCTGTAAGAAGAATGGTAATAATCCATGTTTTATAGCCACGATGGACAAAACAAGATAAGAAGGTTATATGTTTCGGAAGTTATATCTTAGAGAAAGTTTTTTGATGACAGGGAAAGTCAAGCCCTGGAATAGATTATCTAGGCAGATTTTAGAATCTCCCTATCTAGAGTCTTTTAAGATTGGATTGGACAAACAACTGTTGGCATTAACATGGATCCTGCCTTAGGACAAAGAGGTAGACAAATGACCTTCCAGTAGTCTATGTATAAATATATATATATATATATATTTACATATGTATTTAATACTCTTGATTTATTCATAACTAGTTTCTTGTGGAGAAATAGCTGTCAAACCTTGAATTATACTTTAATTCAAGATGCTAAATCAGTTTTGAGTAAATTAAAAGGTGTTTGCTGAAAGCATTTGGCAACCACTGCAGGTTTTTCTTTCACTACCAATAAAAGAAATATATTGTTATACACCCTATGTTGTAAGCTAAAGAAATTAGCTACTAAAATTTGATAACATAATTAAGCAAGTCCCTGCTGCTGATGCCTCTGCTAGGAGATAATAGATGGCAGGGAGAATTATTGGTGCTGAAACTATACTTATGGCATATAAAGTTGCAATATCCTATTACCTTTTGGTAGAGCTTTCAGAAAAAGAGGTTTATTTGTCTGTAAGAGCAGGAATTAATGGTAGTTTTTGTTGTTTTTTGTTTGTTTGTTTTTAATAAATGTAGGATTTTTTCACGTTGGCAAATGTCTCGGATGTCTCTTGAAGATTATGAGTTTTGAAGTTTGGATGCTTACAGAACATGAAGTCAAGGCAGAACAATACTCAATTCTTTCAAAGTTGCCTACGGCAGCCCAAAGGGCAAAGATCTCAGAGTCACTTCAACTGTCAGCTCTAGACCATGAATTTCATGTGTACCTGAAAATTTAGACAAACTGAGGGGAACTTAACCATTTTTAACAATGACAATGATTTAGTAACAAAAGAAATCATGATTTCAGAGCAAAATTTGGCATAAAGTCTCTGGCCAAGAAAAGAGATATATGAAACTCTATATATTTTACATTAAATGAGATGCAATTAAACATCAGAGTGGGAGGTTTAACACTCTTTAGGAAAGATTTAAGAATGTGTGTGTGGCTTCTGGAGTCCACAGAGGAGAAGACCAGCACTGCAAATGGATAGATTTCTGGAAGAAGATGGGATTTATAGCTGAGCTGAGATCATGACGTGATCTCAGAGGTGATGGAAAATATCTTTAGGATGTCAAGGGCATTATCTGAAGCCTGAACAACATCACTGGACTGGCAAAAGGTATCTACTTGCTAAGGACACAATGAGGCAGAGAACAGTTTTGTTTCCAGAACTGGTACTGAAGATCTGAGTTGTTGCTATTTAAAAAATTGATTTTTTGTATTTCAGTGAGTAGTCTAGTAAAAGTTGGGTTTGAGAACATATTGGTGTCATTAGTGTAGCCACTCCATAAAAAAAGGAGGAGAGCTGTTCCATGCCAAAACTGTGGCTAATTTAGTATCCTATCGGTCACTCAAAAGACACTATTTTAACCTATATTTGGATTATATTCTAGCTTAATACAAAATACAATTTTAAAAGAAAAAGTTGCTTAAAGAAAAATACAACTGTGTCCTTGTTGAAACCCTATATATTATGCATTAAATGAAATTGTAAATAAAATCAGTTTGTTCCTATCAGAAATCCTAATTTTGACAAGATAGCATATTCCAGTACATTATATCCAAATATTTTCAACCATTTTATTCTCTTGAATCACTGTCTCTTTTCCTATCACATACCACACTGTTTTGATAAAACTCAGAACCATATCAAATTACAACACAGAGAGTTATACAGAGCTTTATTTTTATCCCTTAAAGCAATATCTGTAAAAGTTCTTTAGCTCCATGTCTAAATACTTTAGAGATAATTTATGTCTTTTTTTTTTTTCTTCTGAGATAATTAAAAAAGTGTATCTAAGCAGTAGAGGAGCAAATTCTGGAATATTTTTTCAATATGAATTCAGGAAGTAAACCTCCTATTTGCTATTAAGCAACATGATAAACATTTGATGATATAATCATATTTGATAACTAGATGTGAGAACCTAGAAGAATCTTTTTAATTTTATTCTTAAGCTCTTAATAAATTGGTTAATTCTATCTGGACTGCAAAACCAGGTTACCTGTGACAAATAAGCAGTTGCAATTGGGTTTTCATCTTATAGTTGAACTGCTTATTTTATAAAGGATTTTATTTTCGCTTTATTTGTACTTTCTTATCCACTTTCCTAAAATACAATAGGGACAGAAGCTGTGACTTGCGGGACTTTAGATTTGCTGATGTTAGCTGAAGATACGAGTCATGAAGTTCATCTATCTAGAACTTTTTTTAGGAGACATAAGAATAATCCAAGAGTAATAGCAATGAAACTCTCAATATTTGCAGCCACATATGCTAATCAGGTCTAAATTATTGGTAAAAGTACTTCATAAAATTGTTTGGAGCTACAGACACTAAATGTGAAGAATAGTCCCTATGGAAAATAAATGGTTTAAATCTCATAAAATAAAAAAAAAGATTCTGGGTTATTTTTGACATTTGTTCTGTATTTCCTCATTAGACAGACAAAAATAATTAAGGATATGTATTCCAAATCCTATTGTGTTTCTCATTTTAATAACAGGAGATACAGTAGCATATCTTCCAATTATTAACTGCCTTATCTTCATCATTTCATTTTCATGCTGAGCAATATTTTGCTGCATGATTGCTAAAGGCAAAATAGAGCAATATTTTTAACAGCATGTACCAACTTAACTGTAATATTCAGCAGCCAAAGGGTCATACAGAAGAGATGCCTTTGTAAGAATATAAATTAGTAAGAATTGGTTTATTATGATAATGTCCTTTCTAGGAAAAGAACTGTTTTGCTTTACAGTTATTAGGTACATGGACAGAGGAAGATATTGCTTACATCAGCTGAGGAAGAAATAACTACTATAAAAAAATCCACATATTATCAAGGTTTCAGAATGTACTTTAGTAATAACAAGATGTCTGGGTTCAGTCTGTAGCTGAGAGAGAGAGAAACAGCGTAAAGAAGACTATGAATGTGCATGGAAAATCTGGTAACCTAAATACTGAAGAATTATATGAATCTATTACCTGAAAGTCAGTTGTGCCCAGGGCAGGCCTGAGGAACTGAAGGTAGGAATTACATCAGTATCATTCAATCATTTTGTCAAAATAGCAGCATCTTTTACTTCCAATATCTGAAGTTCTCATTAAGCTCAATAAATAAATAAATAAGAAGGTTGCCAAAGGATATTTCTGGCCATGCAGGTAACATCCTGATCACCAGAGAATGCAGTATTGCTGTGTTATAAGAATCCTTTATTCATCTAAAAGGGCTTTTCTCTGAGAAAACCACTCATCTGCTCCATGAAAGCCAGTCCTGAAGCCAAATGTATTTAAAGGAATATAATTTCTTGCATATCTTACACAGCTTTATAGATGAACTGAGGTTCTAACCATATTTCCAGACTTTTTCAGAACTTTACACACATCCATCTCCAGTTTCTCCTTATCTACCCCTTAAAATTGGAACTTAAAAATGCAAAGGCAGCTCCTTGCCAAAGCTGTGGCTTAGACATGATCTGCAACTTTCCCAATGAAGAACATCAGATCACCATTCCTTTCCACTGCATCATTATGTTATGCTGCTCAGGCCTGTCAGAGAAAACAGGAGTTAGCTGTGCCATGCCTGCTGAAAAAATACAGCAAACTCATTTATGTCTATGTACTGCCAGTATTCTCCAAAAAGACAAAATAGTCTAATGCATGAATATGGTTCCTGCTAGGGAAGAGTAGATATGGCTGCATTTTAATTTTGTTAGAGCTAATTGCTTGAAGTAGCTAGGAAAGATGAGTGCTATGCTTACTCATCTTCTTGACAAAAGTATCATTGACTCTGCATAAGAGAACACATTAACTAGATACAAAATCATCTTAACTTCAGAAAATTGCATGCCTCATGACTTAAACCATGATAAGTCAAAAGGGATGATTGAGAATCAAAAGTAAACTAGCAAACTGTATAGTTTCTTATGGTATTCATAATAAATATTTAGTTCAAAATTTGCTTTCAAAATGGCTTAATACTAGATAGATTTTTATCTACCCCCTTTTTTTGGAGCTTTTTAAGATATTGCTTACAAAATGAGACTGAAAGTTTCCTGAAGCAATAAAGTATTCCTTTTTTTTTTTTTTTTCTGACTGATGATTTCCCCTGATAGACACATGGCCTTGCCCTAGGTAAGTTAAAAACTTTGAGCAGAAGGAGAATTTCTTATTCTCAACTTATTCTCAATGCAGATCCACAGGCGAACTCATAATACACAAGTAAAATCCCAGTCATGTTGGTAGGACAGCACATATTTCATGGAGAGCAGGATCCTTCTTAACTGCCTGACCCTAGCAGAGAAGCACATGAGAGTTTCTGGCTCAGAGCTGACTTGCTTCTTAATCTTGGAGAGTGGGAAGAGACAAAAGGCTCTTCAGTGCTTGATCTTGTACCTTCAGTTGTTCTCTTAATTAGAGACATTATATTACACGGTACTGTACAGTATTCTGTATAGGATGACAATCTTCCTTTGTTCTTATAACCTAGGGCTATTATTTTGCATATTACATACTCTTGAAGCAGTTTGTGTCATTATTTTTAAGAACTAATTCTTTGCTCCTGTTTTCAATGCTACCTAAACAGGGCCTGACACGGATGTGAAATGCAGAGAACTAGGAATGGTTAGTTAAGTAATTCCTAACCATTCCATCAGAAAATTGAATATATATACTTGAAAAGAATGAGTTTAGGTCCTTCAATCCCTCCTCAGCAAGACAACTCTGCAGCAGGTGAAGCACCACATTCTCCTAGGTATTCAGATCCTTGTAATAAGAGAGAAAGCAAGATAAGAAAGCCAACATCAGCACATCCAAGAAGAACAGGTCCTGGAGAAATAGTGGGCACAACTCAAGCTAGCTCTTGAAATCTTGAATCCTCAGCAGAGAAAAAGGCAGGTAACTCAAGGCAAATGGCACCTTAATGAATGCAGAGGATCCTCCTAGGGAAGCAATATTGAGGCAGTGTCTGAGCATGCAGGCATGGGCTTAGCAAGGCTAAAGCCCACCTGGATTTGAATCTGATGAGGCACGTGAAGGCAACAAGAAAAGCTTTTCTAGAGACATCAGAAGCCAAAGGAAAGCCAATAAAAGCACAGGCCCATGGCTCAGCGGGTCCAAGGCTGGTTGAGGTGCTGGAGCGTGTCCAAAGAAGGGCAACGAAGCAAGGGAAGGGGCTGACGCACAGACCTTGTGAGAGTGGCTGAGGATTTGGGCTTATACAGCATGGAGAAGAGGAGGTTCAACTCCATCTCCTCTCCAACCTAACTGCCAAAAATAGGACAAGAGAGAAAGACCTCGAGGTGCACCAGGGGAGCTTCAGCTTAGATATTAGGAAAAACTTCTAGATGGAGGGTGTGGTGAAGCATGAGAACAGGCTGCCCAGGGGTGGAGTCCCCATCTCTGGCAGGGTTCAAGGAACGTGTAGATGAGGCCCTTTGGGATGTGGTTTAGTGGGTATGCTGCTGATAGGTTTACATTTGGGCTCAAAGATCTGGAAGGTCTTTTCCAACCACAAGGATTGCAGGATTGTAGGATTCTAAATGTGGCGTGGGTCCTGCTGACCAAGGACACAGAAGAGGCAGAGTTTCTGCATGTCTTTTTTTTTATTTCAGTCTTTATTGGTGAGAGCAGCCCTGAGGAATGGCAAGAGCAGAGGGCAAGTGTGGAGCAGGGAAGAATTCCATGTGGCGTGGGCAGGAGGATGAAGGCATCCTCGAGGAAGCTGAGTGGGCTGCAGTGAGCGGGCTCTGCCAGGAGGCCCCTCCAAGTGCTGAGGGCCCAGGCCAAGGTCACTCTGGCAGCGTCACTCGTGAGCCCCTTGGTGAGGTCACAAAGCCCTGGGCAGGCGCAGCCCCGCGCACAACATGGCAGAGCCGCGCGCTGGCGGCGGATATCCCTGTTGGCGGTGTTAGTGTTGGCCAAGCAGGAGCTGTGTCGCTGGCACTGGCCTTGCAGCACCTGTGTTGCTGGCGCGAGTCATTGAGTGCGGCGGGAACCAGCGAGCCGCAGGGTGTAAGAGACGCATGCTTCCCTGCTCTGCCCGCGTGCATAGGGAGGCTGCAGGAAGCTGGTCTGGGGGGGTGATTTCCCCGGAGGAGGCTAGTGGGACCTGAGCGTGTTTGGGAGGTGGTGGGAGCTCAGTGATTGCCTCGAGAGTGGAGCAGAGAGGCGCTCGGAGCGAGCAGCTCTACTCTTGAGCAGGTAGCATGTGTGGAGGAGGAGAGGGTGTGACAGGCAGCCGTGCATCCCGGCGCAGCTGCACCAGGCCTGGCTGGCTCTGCAGGGACCTGGCCATAGCTGGGCGCCCAGCGGGGGCTCTGCCTGACCTGTGGCTCCTGGCCGGCCATGCGCGGCTCTGCCCACATGTTACTCTGGCTGCACATGTGTGGATGGCTAGAGCAAGCCCTGCTCTCTGGGCAGGGCTGGCTGCTGTGGGCACAGCCTGTTAGGGATGGCAGAGTTGAGTGCGCGCACACGCCTGCTGCCCTCCTTTGCAGCACGGAGTGGCTGAGGAAGCGGCTGAGGAGGAGAGCAACCACAGGGACCTCAAGGCCAGGACCTGAAGCTGGGCACAGGGAGCATCGTCCAACTGCTGGTCACAGATGGTGGCAGTCTCTGCGGGGCTGCTTCTGCTTCGGCGGAAGGTGCCAGCGGAGCAGCACTCTCGACTACTGGGAAACAGACGACCTGGACGCGTATATTAGCTGGCTGACCCGCGAGGAATCACATGTCTCCATTGCCTCCCACGTCCGCTTTTACATTGGGAGTGAGGTGAGCTCCCTAGACAGTTTGGAGAGCTACATGGGTGCTGGTGGCTGCCTTACCTGCCAAGAGCCCAAGGATAGCATGTCACCCTGGGTCCACTTTTACATTGGCAGTGAGACCAGCTCCCTGGAAAGCTGGGAGAGCAAGCTGGGTGCCAGCAGCTGCCTTGAATGCCAAGAGCCGTAGGAGACCATGCCGCCCTGTGTCTTCTTTTACATCGGGAGTGGGATGATGTCCCTGGCCAGCTCAGAGAGTGCCGGCCGTGCCAAGGACTGCACTGCCTGCGAGTTGCCCCAGGACACTTGGCTCCACGTGTCATCACGTGCCACACAGGCAGCGAGACAAGCTCCCTGGACAGCTGCCCGCAGTAGATGCCGCATATGTCAGGGGCTGCCACTCAAGAACATCGGGCCCCACAGCTCCAGCTCCAGTTGATGGTACTGATGGTCAAAGGGGGTTCTTTGCCCAGAGTGGACACTGGCCACAGCAGCAGCATCCTCTGCCACTCCATCTCTGCCCATCACGTGGGCTCTGTAAATAGTGTATATATGTTTGGATTAGGAAACGATACAGGGTTTCTGATAGTTTGCTAGCAAGTTTGTATTAGGATGTAGAATAGGCTATGTGATAGTTTGCCTTCTGAACTTTGGGGAAAAATAAAATGAAATGCAATTCCAGTGGAGTGCAATTCCCTTCCTAAAAAGCACTGATCACTGCTTATGGATAAAAAGTTACCAAGTGATACAAAGCAGCATCCACTAAACAACACTGGAAGCTTTTTTGCCATATGTGCTCTCTGACCACTTCCCAAGTTCAGACCTGCACCTTTCCCCTTTCCAGCAGTATAGTTTTCCTTTTCACTGGGGCATCCTCACATTCCTACAGACAGCTAGACATGCATAGGGAAAGGCTCTCTTCCCTAGGATGACTAAGGACATGGAAGCCTGGAGGAAAATTTGAACCAGGGCAAGAACCTTTCTTTCCACTTCAAGACCCCTTGTGCTATAGACATGAAGACATAAGCTGAGAAAGAAAGCATGCAACTCAGCAGTTAAATAAGCATGGTATTAACTACAGGAATATGAAGAATCCTCCTCATGGGTGAAAAGAGGATCTTATTTTTTTTTCTCCAGCACATTACAACTTGGCAAATAGAATTTACCTAGAAAAGCTCTGGCAGTCATGCTCAGTCCAGGCCTACCACCAAGAACTGAGATAGGCATCCCAAACCAATACACAACAAAGAAAGCAACAAGTAAAGAGAAACAGGAATCAAATTCAATAGAATGACTGAATTAAATGACATTACAAGACATGGACATGGCTGTACTGCCATTCAAAGGGACCTAGTGTGGGCTCTGGATTCCGCAATAATCACACCAGAACGAGGTGACTACATTGAGCATTTATTCAGGTGAAAGCACATAAAAGCAGCAAACTATGGAGGCGATACCTGCTGGCGAGATGCTGGACCCGAACATCCTCTCGAGGTGGCAGATCAGAGAGAGGGAGTTGCTGACCGGCTCCCATGGAGACAGCGCAGGCCTCACAGTTAGGAGTTTCTCCTTCCCCCACTCTCTCCTCACTGCCCTCCTTTATGCCCAGTGTGTCCTGGCACCTGATTCGCTGTTCCACTCAGTTCCTCTTCATTGACAACTTCCACGTCTTCACTTCCTTTAAGTTGTTTACCTGCTGCAGTCCGTATCTTTCTAGATGATTTCAAAGACATGGTAACTTGAGAAAGTTTCAGCTCTCAGACAGGCTGAAGGCCGTCCGAGCAGCCCTCAGTCCCCACAGTGACAGCCCCATGTCATCCCCGCATCACAAGTGGGCAACTTAACTGTGGCAGCATCATCGCTGCTGAAGAGAGGACAAGCCTGTGTCATGACCGCATCACAGCCAGGAGCCAATAAGTATGTGGCACTGGGGAGGCTGGGTGTCACTTTGCCTGTGAGC
>JAUBNY010000007.1:351538-367108 GCA_032275445.1 Crypturellus soui | reverse complement strand
TAACAGAGCCTGCCTCTGCACCACCTGGGGGGCTCGGACTGCCTGTAACTGCTCTCGGAGGAGGCGATTCCTCTCCTGTTCCTCCTTTAGCTGCCCTAATAAAATCTTATATGCTCACAGCAGAGCACCTTCCATCCGGCCGGCATGTTCCAGTCGGACCGAGTTCTTAGTATGGTCAGTCTCTACAAACCGACCCCGATACTGTAACACCACCATGGGGTCCTTCTGGGTCTATGGTTCAGGAGATACCCGGGTGCAGGTTTCCCATCGGTCCCACAGAGCATTCCATGGTTCTGGTCCCCATTCAGGGTGCTCCCTTGGAGGCGCAGCCTCCCTGCAGTCGCCACTGCTGCCTGCAACTCTCCCGAAAAACAACCACCTCATGTCGCACACACAATAAAGACCGCAAACACAAAAAGCACGAACATGATCTCTATCAAGTGGCACAACTTCACCTAGCTTTGCACCCTACTAGTAAGTTCCACTATTCCAGCAGTCAATAAAGACCACAGACACAAACAGCACAAACAAAATTTCTATCCAGTGGCATGACCTCACCCAGCTATGTACTCCACTAGTGAGTTCCCTGTTTCAATACTACAAGCAATTTCTATCCACTGGCATGACCTCACCTAGCTGTGCACTCCACTAGTGAGCTCCACTGTTTAACTGCCGAATCCCATCCTTGTTGCCAGTTATGTTCTTGATGGGCTCGGGATTCAGCAACAATCCCAGAATGAGGTGACTACATCGAGCACCTGATGAAAGCACATAAAAGCAGCAAACTATGGATAACTACTCACGAGGTGATATCTGCTGGCGGGATGCTGGACCTCAACATCCTCTCAAGCTGGCAGATCAGAGAGGGAGAGAGTTGCTGACTGGCTGTCACGGAGACAGCGCAGGCCAGTTAGGATTTTCTCCTTCCCCACCTCTCTCTTCACTGCCCTCTTTTATGCCCAGTGTATCCTGGCACACAGCATCAATACGACCCAGGAGGCAGGCTGGGGGGCAGACACACTCCGCCTTCAGTTGCGCAACTCTCCCCCGTGGGTGCGCAAGCGCACATGCCAGTCGGGGGTCCCAGCCCTCAATTCGAGGGTCCTGCCCTCCTCCTCTTCTTCCTCATTTCCCAGTGTTTGGCTTCCAAAGATAGTTTGGAGGACGTTTGCGGTTAAGTCAGCTACGAGCCCGATCGAGCGGCCACCTTCAACAGGTTTTCGGAGGGGGCTGCCTGTGAACTGGGCTGAGCAGCTGCACCGGCCTCCTTATCACTCAGCCTAGGTAGGCAAACACCTTTCCTCTCAAGGTCTGGCCTCTGCTTCCCACAGGAGATTTTTATGACTCTACAGATCATAGAAATTTCCATCTCCAATACACCCAGACGGGTCGGAGAGTTGGGCAGACAGGAATCTCATGTAGTTTGACATCCTGCAACTGGGGAGGAGTAACCCCAGGCACCAGGACAGGGTAGGGGTTGACCTGCTGGAAAACAGCTCTGTGGAGAGACATTTGGGAATCCTGATTGACAACAGGTTACCCATGAGACAGGAACGTGCGCTCGTGGCCAAGAAGGCCGATGGGATCCTGGCTGCATCAGGAGGAGCGTTGCCAGCAGGATGAGGGAGGGGATCCTGCCCCTCTACTCAGCTCTGGGGAGGCCTCACCTGGAGTACTGGGTGCAGTTCTGGGCTCCCCAGTACAAGAGGGACGTGGAGCTTCTATAGAGGGCCCAGCGTAGAGTGCCAGGGATGATTAAGCGAGTCAAACCTCTGTCTTATAAGGAAAGACTAAGTGAGCTAGGCCTGTTTAGCCTGGAGAAGATTGAGAGGGGATCTTATCAACATGTACTAATACATGAGGGGAGAATGTAAGGAGGATGGGGCCAAACTCTTCCCAGTGGTGGACAGGGACAAGACATGGGGTATTGGGTACAAATTGAAACACGGGAAGTTCCATCTCCATGTGAGGAAGAATGTCTTGACTGTGGGGGTGACAGAGCCCTCGAACAGGCTGCCCAGGGAGGCTGTGGAGTCTTCTTCCTTGGAGATCCTCCAAACCCACCTGGATGCCACATGCTCTAGGTATCCCTGTTTGAGCAGGGCGGTTGGATTAGAGAATCTCTAGAAGTCCCTTCCAACCCCAATCATTCTGTGATTCTGTGATTTTGGTGTAATTAAACTCCTACTGTAGAAAGAACAGATTCAAATTATAAGTGGTTGTGCCCTTGAAAATCTCAGTAACAACACATGTGTGTTTTCTAACCATTGCTAGGAGAACAGGATTGTCTATCAATCAGAAAAAAAGAGATATTTGGAAAAAAAAGTAATTTTATATGTCCCTAAAATATCCCATACAGCATACCCCAAACTGAGAAATCCCAAACTGTCTTTTTTGTTCTTTGTTTGTTTTTTATTTCTTGCAGAAATCATCATCTTAGCTTTTATAGATTTGTTATTGGTTTATTTTATACATTTGAGTTGGTCAAAAGCAACCTTTACTTTATATATGGTGTAAAGAAATGATTCTCATTAAATTGTTTTCATAAAACATCAGGAGATCATGGTGTGAAAATGCATCAAAATGGAAACTCACAGTTCATCCTTATAATTATAAACCAGTAGTTTTCATTTTGCAGTTTGTCTGCTTGCAAAGACATACATTTTGTTTTAGATCCAGCACATTTCTTAATGAAGGGTTTTCAAACCTGATGCAAGTGTAGCAAAAGCATACATTTGAAATACATTCTCTGCAGGAACTGAACTCATTCCATTTTTCTATATCAGAAAATTGATTTGTTGGGGTTCCCTTTGCCTTTCGCTGGCTCATCCACAGTAAGAAGATAAGAAGTAATTTCTATTGAATTGCAAGTCTGTGTGGGCAGACAAAATGCCTTTAACCCTCTGACGCATTCTACATGCATATAGAAACCTTCTTCTGCCCCATGACTAATAATAGAACATTAAGTAGGAAAGTTGTTCTATGAAGTGCTGGTTTTTAGATTTTAGATTCTAAATGCAAAGAGGAGATCATACAATCTGTTCACCTACTGCATCAATAGCTTCGTTTAATATGCCATGAAATTGTGCTTTTTCTTGATGTTGGGAAATTCAAAAGATATCAAAGATATCCTAAAATATTGGCATTTCTTGTTGCATCAGTAGCCAAAGAGGTAACAGCACACTTGAAATGTTCACAGTTATTTGTGAAGAAACTTTGCTTGCATGTCTAGTTTACCACATCTCCATGTTCTTTCTCCATTTGCTTGTCAAATAAAGGCTATGATGCCCAGTGTAATAAACTCAGAACATATCAGTCTTCAACTACATTAGATTATTGTAGTTCAGTTTAACCTGAACATATAAATTCTCTACTGAGGTTCACTCTGGTGCATCTAATATTTGTTTATGTTTTACTTTCCTAAGAGGTTAAATTGGCTGATAGTTATTAACTTGACGTGTAACGCAGTGGATGAAGTATTCCATTATCTAGATATAGTTATGTCAAGACAGCAAAGAATTAATTAGTAACTTCTCTTTTTTTTATAGTTTGAAATTTGAAACGTGTCAAATATTTCGGACAGTGAGGACCTACACTGTCATAACCAGTAACTATTTTTATGCAAATCTTTGAAACAGAGATCAGAAAGGAAGAATTGCTAAGTATAGTTCTTATTTTTGCTTCAGTCTTTCTAATCCAGCCCTTCCATTATGTTCTTCAGAAGAGGTCCTTAGAAGCCATCTCAACAGCACAAAGCTTTAAGGTAGAGAATCTAAATCTTAATTTCAGTTTTAATTGTTTCTATGCAAGTTCTGTTCCCTATCATTCCATATCATATTCACAGGGGATTATATCTAGTCACAAACAATAAAATCAAGAGCAAAGAAGTTCCTTTAGAAGTTCCTTTAGTTCCTTTAGGCCTCTTTGATAGAATTTTTACCATCTCTTACAATATATCAAATATTTCAGAATTCCACATTCTGGATGTGCAGAGAAGTGAAAGATATGAAAGAAATGTTCTGTTCTATCACTAAAAACTACCACAGAATTTTAATTAGAGAGTAAGGACCAAACAGTTGAGCAGTTAAGCCACTGACCTAGATATGTGGGAGGAGCAAAGGAGATTACTGGATTAGTAACCATGGAGAAGACAGATATATCAAAGGGTTTAATGGAATGATGGTGGTCTAGCTGCAAGAGAAGTGGTAATAAAGAGTTGTCCTGTGGGAAATAATACTTGACCCACTACTTTAAGCTAGCTAGCTCAAGTTTTACTTTTGTGGACAATCTTTTCCTCCTGTATAGATAGGCATCCTGCCTGTGTTGGTACCGTTAGATTGAGGAATACATCCCAGACCCAAGGACTGTGTGCACATCCCTGTCCTGTACCAGCTTTATGCTGGAAAGAAACCTTTGATTGTTCATTTCTCATCATATCTCACTTTCTGCCCATTTCCTTCTCTCAGAGATCCCTAGGAAGTTAGTGTGAGTGAGCTACAGAGCATGTTTCACCCATGTGCAGCTGATGGAAGAAGTGAGTTTTTTAGTTCACTTGGCTTTCCTGATCCTCAGTGATCCAGATGGTGGGACACATACCTATTCCCTATGACTTAAATGCACATTTAATCCCATTTGAGGCCCACAATGGTTCTTTAGGTTTTTTTTTTTCTTTGAAAGTAACATACAATTTTAACCTATTTTACAATTGATTTAAAGTTTTAAAGATTTGAAGTAGTGTGATATACATCTTTTCACCTTTTCAATTTAAAGATAAAAGATCAACCAAGCATGTAAGAGCTTTCAGTTGATTTTCATTACGTGGTTTTAGCAGGTACTTTTTGAATTCTTAAGCACCATTTGGCTTTTCAGTCATGCAAGTATATTCTCCTGTTCTGTAGCAAGCTCATTTTTCAATTTAAAAACTTCTATTTATATTAGTAGGCCTAAAGATCAGGAGTACTTGGGTTATTTAAGAAAACTATTGCAGAATGCTCTACTAGTCTGCGTAACATGCAACATTAATAAGTAGAGCGAAGTTGCAAAATTGTTGCAGGCACAGTTTTGTGAATATTATCTGTGCAGTAGGGATTTTGTCATTATTGTGAAGTCTTTATCTTTGTTTTTCTTTGATGACATCAAATAAAAAGCATCTGAACTAAAAATCTCCTCTTGAGCTCTCTGAAAAAGCAACAAGTACCAAACGAGTATTATGGATAGTTCAGTCTTATCTGGCCACTTCTCTAAGTTCAAGATATAGCTCAAGAGAAATAGAGAAATGTGTGTTGGATAGAAAAGACATGAAAAATGAGCTTGATCAGACATGTAAATTGATACAGTTTAAATTTCTTCCTGGACTTGTATCACTTTACTGCAAAATTGGTGTAATGCATACTGAGTTAGAATACACAGGCACGTAATTACTATTGATTTTCTTTAAAACACTGAAATAAGTGTTTTATTTTTAAAATAACATTTTTATTTCTATCTGGTTTATAAAATATTTAAAATCTTGAAATAAAAAAAATTGGTCATTGAAGGTAATGGAAAGGGCATAACTTGCTATTTATTTATTTATTTACTTATACTTTTAGCCATTTCTAGTCAACATTTTTCTAGTCAAAGTTTTTTATGGTTATGATTATGTTTGGAAGCAGAACTGCTGATATCTGCTTAAAGTAAAATACTAACATTTGATTGAAGTTTTTGAAGAACAATGGAGTTTGTTACTTTTATTTATTTGGGTTGCAAGGCAGCTATCTCAGTTAATGCTGAGTGTAAACACTACAGGTACAATTGTTATTCATATCTTAATATGTGTTCCAAAAGGCATATTTATTTGAGTTTTGCAGGTTGAGATTATGAAATTTACCCACTTCACCAATACATTACATGTGTAATGAAGAGCAGTAGCTTACACTGTTTTGAAAAAAAAATCACAGGAAAACCTTTCTCCAAATGCTCATTGGAAATGTCTGTCCTACACTGTCGATTTCATTATAGTGTTAGAAACACTTTTGCCCCGAGTGCTTCTTCCAGTCCTGTTTCTTAATTGTTGTTATTTGGCAGCGTGAAATATTGATGACATTGGTCAAAAAGATTGACAGCTGCATGAATTGTTATTAACCAGCCTGTTGGTTGTAGCTTAAAGTTCAATAAATATCAAGATCCAACATAAGCCTCAGGGAGCCTCTTTCGTTTTTGAACAGCTGGAAATTAACTATTTGATGTCTTTGTAAGCTATCGGTCTTTTCTCCATCACCCTCAAATTAATTCTGGGGAAACTGAGGAGAAATGCACCAACCCTTCTCAGTAGTTTTTTGTACTCTTAATTTTCCATCCATAATTCTCTCACAAGGAGGCATCACAACCCTGTCCTGACCCAGAAAGAGGTAAAGACTCAGCATTACATGATCCATGACCACCTAGGCTAGTGTTGTCATCAGCATTCATCACCACAGCAGATAGTAGGGAAATATTTCAGAAAAATCAAGTTTGTAAAAAAAAAAAAAAAAAAACAGGAGGCAGAAGGATTTCCAAACTAGGTTAAGAAGAAATAGCGTAATAATTATACTGAGAATATTTTTCAGACTTTACATATAAGCGCTGAAGTATTGATGCAATATGCAGTTATAAATGCATACATCTACATAGTAAGTTGTTGAAGAGTCTTAAGATTTTATTTTTAATGCTGCTGTGTACATTGCCTTTTTAAAATGTGTATATATACTGTCTCTGTCTTGAATCATGGTTGAATTAAACAATCTTTGCATAGCAAATATTCTCTCTTTTTTCCTGCTTATAACCAAACTTAGATTTTGACCACCTGGTTCTCTGTTTCATAGATGCCTGATAAGAAACACCTTCTATATTCATTATTTATCTGCTCAATTCCATGAATGTCTTACCTACCCAATATTCTTTGTTATTATTACCTTAAAGGGGCACAACTTAGTTGTAAAAACAGGAAGAATCTGATAAATTAATTCAGTCTTTGATTTATTCAGAGTGGAGAGACTGGACAGATGATGGGATAAATACTTTGCTAGGTCAGCACATGCTCAGTTGTCCATATTAGAAAACACTGAAAGAAGAAAAAAAAAGTTAAAACTTCTTTCTTTCAAATATATTTGAAGGAATTATCACTCTGAATTCACCTAAGGGATTCTGATGGACACAGTAGAGTCTCTCAATTGTTAATTGCTATCACTACTATACGAAGGGGCTCACTGTGTACAATATGTGAGCTTACTTAACATGTACTTGCCACTTCTCATGTGGCTAATATGACAGCTGACACATTGTGCAAAAGCTGGGTATGAAACCCAGACATATGGAGGTATTGATGCATGCGGTAGTTTTGACATTTTGGATCCCTGGTTGATTTTTCACTTGTGAAGGTAATTCTGAGTTATGTCGTCTCCTGGGAGCCTTCAGTATTAGGGGTTTTGTCATGGGGGATAAAATGGCTATTAACTGTATACTGGTAATGATTTAAACATGGCTTCTTCCTTGAGCAGGAATTTAACAATTTGCCTATCTGTCATGATCACATTTTTCAAGTATTTTGGAGAGGCAGAACTGTAATCCACTTTTACTGTTGCTTTTTCAAATTACACTGGTACTTCATTTTGTTTTCTCTGATCAATCAAACACCCCTAGACCATTTTGATTTTTTTCTTACATAGCAAATATGAAAGTCTTCCCTAAATTTGTAGTACTGTACAAAACAACATACAGTAAAAGAATTAATAATATGTCTTGCATCTGAAAAATTAAATAACTTTATGTGCAACTTCCTAAATATTTTACTTGAGTATCCTTTTGGTGAAACAAGAAAATTTAATTATATGCTAAAAAGAATTGATAAGTAACTTGTTTAACCAATGGTTACAATCTCCTGGTCTTTGTTTTCAGCGTCTGTAGTAATTGAACTCACTGCATTTCAATGCTGACATTTAATCAATGCATGTAAATCACCTTGGAGGCCTATTATTCTTGTATTCATTAATCCAGTCATGCAGAATACAAGCATGTAGGAGAATTATATACAAAGTTTTCACAGCTGAGGTCAAAAAGTAGCATGTGTAGTGTTCTGCTCTTAAAATTAAAAATTGCCTTTGACATATGGGAATGTGATCTATCAAAAAATGTCTGAATAAAACTGTATCAAGATTCTATTTAAATTAATTTTTGATCCAGGAAATTCCCTGCTGAGCAACTGGATGGATATGTTTCATATCAACCATGTAATATCTTCTGTTTACTAGTTTCTGTGGCTGGATAAAGAAGAAAATAAATGCATTTTCCTATATGGAAAGATTATACTTTTTAAATTAAATGCTTTAAATACTTTTTAAAATAACCAAACAAGGAAAGCTGTATGTGGCCAGGAATCAATTCAAATCCTTTCCACCCAGAAAATGATACTGTAACAGTTTTTCGTCAGGGAGCCGTAAGAATTTTCTCTTCCTGTTCTTTGTAAACCTTTGTAAATTTATGAGCCAGCGCAAGTGAAGAATGCATGTATATCCAGGTAGATTTTTGGAAGGAAAAGGACTGAAACCTTCAGGAGAAATAGTGAACAAAGAACAGTAACAGGAGCATTCAGACACGCTCTGATAGTGGCCGCCCTGCGTACCTATGTCTACTCTCTACACCACCAGCTTGCAATAGTGTCTTACTCCTGAAGCACCAGTTTTTCAAATTATATCATGTTCCGTTGTTTTATATTGAGACTTGTCGTGTGGGAGCTGCCTAGGACACGACCAGTTTTGGGCTGCTGATCAGGCAAGCTGGCATCAGTGCTGGGAGCAGAGCCCTCATCATTCTGGGTCAGCCAAAGCCTGAAGGAGCAGGAGTAAACAGACAGCAAAGTCAGACTGAAGAACATGTTGCTTACCTGCCTCTCCAGCAACTCCTTCTGTTGAGCGGTAGCTATGGTAACCCATGGATGAAGCCTGCAAAGAGCAAAAATGAGAGCTGCAATAAGAGATGGATTTCCTGCCTTTGATCAGCATGCAAAGTTTGCCATTCTCCTTTTTTCCCTTGCTTCAGCGTTTAGGAGCCATACAACACAAATTTTCAGATCAGGACAACTTAAACCCTTACTAGGAATAATTTTGAAATATTTTCTTTTGTCTATATAAGTAGAGATAAATTCATTTTTGGAAATAAAAACAATCTTGAAATTATACCCAAAATCAATAACTCTAAAATCTGATTTTCTTTGTTGTTCTATGAAAATTGCCTTTTTAATTTCACAATTTCCACTTTGAAGAAAATAAAGAACATTTGCTCACATTGTTTTGAAAAGAAAATCACAGGAAAACAGTGCCTATATTCTACTTTTGGGACTCCAAAGAGAAAAGATATGCTTAAGACATGAACATCTGAAAATTCCATGATAAAGTGGAATCCTACAGTACCACAGAGCCAATTTATTTTGTCTTCTATCACTGTCTTGTCCTCAGCCATTCAGTTAACCATGTGGAGCAAAGAGAAATATTCTGAGTTTTACTGTGCTCTTTTCCTCTCCTGGTGACCTTGTAGCAGAAGCCGCTCAGCACAAAACAAGTTACTCTGACTTTTTCCAGCATGATGCTTGGGTTTGGTTCTATTCTGCACGATTCAAGAAGAAAGAGGAAAGGTAGACTGTAGAAAGCCATAACTCTCTTACCAAGGAGCTACATCTATTTTATCTATTTTAGTTTATCTAAGTTTTTGTTGTGACTGACTGCAGGGAAGATTTTGTGGAGCAGGGGCAACAAAAAAGATAAAAAGCAGACAAACAAGAGGGCAAAATGAAATAGAAAACTGTAGTTTGGCAATGAGGTCCTTGTTTTCACAGGGCCTAACTGACCTTTAAGAGAGACTGACTTGACTCCTTGCCTGAATAATTTTCTACTCTGTAGTCCTGAGTCCAGTTACAGGCTTAGTAGCTCATTTTAATACAAACCTGCCATGCAAACTGAGTGAACATAACATGCCCTGGAGGCACCCTTGACAGTGACCTTCTTTTCGACAGGTCAGAAGAGCTACCTGCCCAAGGGGCACTGTATTCATCTGCCTCCAAACAGATGTACCAGGTATCTGCTTGAGAAGCACCTGCTTTTCAAGCAGTGAAAATTGAACAGATATTTTGCATACCTGGGAAGTAGTCAGCCATGGATGATGACTTTAGCTTCCGGCATATCTGAGCATGTGAGTCTTTCTGAGAGACAATACATACAAATAATGTTCCCACCATGGAGGTGTAAGACAATTATTGGAGGTATTTTTGCAGGCTGTGCCCTCCAGGCAGACCTGCCTATGTACATGCATAATGTTCCTGTAATGGCCCCAAACACAGAATTTCTCTGTTACAGTTTTATAAGTATTAAAGTAGTAGTACTGAATATAAACAGATATTTTCATACCTAGCAAAACATGTCATAACTTTTATTTTGCTGGTCCTCTGCTGTTTTGACTTTAAAGTTAACATGAAGAAACTAAAGTAAGGACTTACAACTTCAAAGTTGGAACAGATTCATTCAGGTGTTCCAAAAAATCTGAATCTTGGTCAAGATGCAATATGCTATGGAAAAAAAAAAGAAAAACTCACATTATAGTGTACAAACTGTATTATCTATAATATAATTCCTTCTAAATCAAAGTCTGAACTTTGGAAATATTCAGACTAGATAGAAGGGGTGCAAAAGCCTGCAACTTCCATGACACAGAGGATAAGGCTGAGGGGTAGCTATTGAATTGGGCATGTCCAGAAGAAAACATGGAGATGTCATATTTTAACAAAAGAGGCTAAGATTTTGCAGATTGAGCTATTATTATTTAGCAGTTTATGCATTTCATAAGGGGCATATTTATTGAGAGTTCCTTAGTTCCTTTGTCAGGAAACAATTTTCTGATGAGCTGCAGCTGGTGGAGTCAGAGAAAGGAGTTTACCACCAGGCTTTCAGTAGTCCTAGCAAGAGAAAGTAACTGGAAGAGAGATTTTGCTGTTGTTGTACTACAGTGCAGTCATCTGAACCTCAGATTCTGCATGGGGTAACCCTCAGAACAGGAGAGCTAAGTGTATTAGCATCTTTTCTGTGGCCCTGAGCATTGGGAAAGGACAATCTAATTTTAAATAATTTATGAACTGCTAAAAAAGGCTTTACGGTTGTTCCCTTTTATCCTTGGCTTCCCCCCCCCCCCCCCGTGATAAAGGGCAAAGAAGAGAATAAGATTAAGGAACACATATTTATATATGGGCTATATGTAAAACAAACAAATGAAATCTCTGAACTTAAAGTTCCTTTGGCAAATGGTGACTTGTCATTTGTTTTCATTTCAAGCAAACATGTGCAAAATGAGTTATAGAAGCCTTTGTAAGACAAAAATAAGAGTTATTGGAAAGTACAAATTCTGTATTGTAGAGGTTAATGCATTAAGTAAGTAAATTGAATGAAGTAGGAGCTTCTCATTTATAATCTCTTTTAATTACATCCAATACTCTAAATCAGATTAAAATTGAGAATTAGTGGTTTAGTATTAAACAATGTGTCCCTCTGCCCCACAGTACCGTGTTTAAAATGTCAGTGTTTTGGTCATGCATCTCTGTACTGTACTAGAAGGGAGATGTTGCTAATGTATAGAAGGTCATTCATTAATATAACTGATTGCAAGGGTCAGGATCAGCAGTTCTTGTTGTTGAAAGGATCAGGGATGACAGGACAGTGAAATCTCTGTTACAGAAAGTAAAAGGAATATGCCCAGCCACTAAATACTGCATTATCTCATTGCACAGCCATTTCCCTCAGTCGAATCTATGGAGTTGGCACAAAGGGAAGGAAACATTTTAAGTAGAAGAATATATTCTTATCAATTAAAATGAGTTTTGTACTTCAGGAAAGACATTCGTTTCTAATCAGATGGTAAAGCATTCACTATTGGTGCAATTAACACGACCTGACCTAGAAGGGAACACAAAAGTGAAGAAAAGCTTCCAATGTCAACAAAGGGACAAAACCAAGACCTTATGCTCATCATGGCAAGGATTTCTTCTGCTGCTCTCACTGTATCAGCACTTCTTCAATGATCATGTAGTGCTTAACATATGCTCTGAGTGTAAAATGTAAAAATATGGAACAAGAAATTATGGACACTAAAAAATGTTTATCTTCACTTTTAAAAAGAACTTTCACTTTTAAAAAGAACTTAATAAATGAAATATTTCCCTAACAAATGCAGATTACTGTCATTGTTGCTGCAGTTGCACAGGACAAATCACAACAGACTTGCTGTATTCCAAATGCAGGAGAGAGGTTAGGAGTATGTCAAAAGCAGATCTGTTGTAGCTATTAAATCCATCTGAGGTTGCTGATCACTCATCTGATATTATTAGATATAAATGCTATGAGTAGTGCAAGTAGTAGGGCAAAATTTTGTGGAAGTAACCCAACTTCCTTGGTCTGTGTTTTTTCCTTATGCACGATGAGGTATTGTATCCCATCAGTTGTAGATTAACATTAGAACCAATACCAAAAGAGCTCCAATGTACATTCCTAACAGAAAAAAAATATATTAAAAAAAACATAGTAGTGAACTTAAGTTGCCCCACTTTTCTTCTATTAAAATCTTTAACTTTTTGTAAATAAATTTAGACAAAAAATCATTACTCCATAACCAAAAAATATGCATATATATTATTCATGACACTCACAGAGTCACAGAATCGGGACACCTACAGTATATGGCACAGGGTGGCATCCAGGCGGGTTTGGAAGATCTCCAGAGAAGGAGACTCCACAACCTCTATGGGCAGCCTGTTCCAGGGCTCTGGTATCCTCAGCCTTCCTCATATGGAGGTGGAATTTCCTGTGTTTCAACTTGCACCCATTACCCTTTGTCCTATCACGAGCCACCACCGAGAAGCATCTGGCACTATCCTCCCTAAATTCACCCCTAAGGTACTTGTACAGACTTATCAGATCTCCTCTCAAACTTCTCTTCTCTGGGCTAAACAGGCCCAGCTTGCTTAGTCTTTCCTTATATGACACTGTATTTAAATCATGAAATTTCAAGCCAGTTTCAAAGCAGAATTTTAATAATGACTATTGCACAAACTCTTAACATCAATTACTTTAGGAGTTTCATTATACTCCTCATTATTATATTATTACTATTAGGTATTACAATAGGAGCCAAAATCACTATAAGAATTTATTATTATTTCCTTTTGAACATTAGCTCAGTTATGATAGACCACTTGCCCTTCTATGCAGAAGATTAAGATAAGTAAGGTCAGGGGCAAATCTATGTTTCCTTTCACTCTCACTTTGTTCAACAGGAAAAAAGAATAGTTTCCTTTCTCTTTTCACCATAACTCATGGTACAGTAAGCTCACACACAAGGGTGCATGAATATCTTGCTCCACTTGACATAAGAATAAACAGCACAGAAATCAACAGAAAACTCCCCTTTTGTAGATCTGACCCTTAATTTTTTACAAGTTGTTTGGTGCCCTTCTCATGTATCATATACTATTATGAAAAATTACAGGTATTTCCACTAATTGAAAAGCTTACTATAAAATCCATTTTATTTTTACCTGGAATTCCTGAAAGTAGTTAATCATTCTCCTTTCCACTTTCACAAAGCGTATGTTTTATTTTTCCTTTTATTCAAAATTATTCCAAAATTTGTAGTAGGAATATGTTGAATAACAGGACAGGGGGAACTCTGTCTCTTAATTATTTTATTAGAGTAATTTTAATACATTAAGCAAAAAATAAAGCAATTTGGATACTCTAATTCAAAATTTCTTGTAGTACAACAAGCAACATCTTTACATGCTTTATCATGCTGTCTAGAATAATATATATCTTCGGAAAAGCGTCACGCACCATTTTGTATCTAAGCGTGAGAGTATCACCAAACTTCGTACAACAATTGTTGTCTTGATCAATATCAAAATAATGAAAACATAACAGAATCAATGGCCTGTCCTCCCTAAAGGGCTCCATTGTTCGTGACAGTATTTCGAGATGTATTTATTCTACCTTATCTGGAAATCTAAGGCAAGAGTCAGGAAAAGTATTTGTCAGGAACAATTTATTACCATTAACGAAGTCAAAGGAATAGCAAGCGAAAATCTGTGTGAATGATTCACAGACTGTCTCTGGCATTTTGATTCCATTACATTTTGATGCTTTTCAGCAGGTTTTCCTGTGAACAGTCATTGGCTCACTATGTTAGAAGCAGTTTTTACTGATAGCGTTTGGGAACTGAAAAGGTATATCTGTCTGCAAACAAGTGTATTCATGGTCTTGTCACACAACGTTAATGACCCTGATAAGGGATTGGTGGCTGTGGCTTTCAAGTGATGCATTTGCAGCTACTGTGTGTAGAGTCCTGAATATGGGGAGCACAGTGTGGCAGCAACAATATCCCCTTACAATCAACCAACTAATTAAACACAATTATCAAGGAAAAAGATATTAAAGTCTTCAGGAGCAGCAATTCCCTCATGTATCTAAATTCTAAATAAAAAAATGGGGCATGATCTCAACTCCTATGTGTCTTCTACATCATTTCTACATCTACTTTTTTTTTTTTTTAATTTCAGGACCATATGAGAGGAAAATAACTTGAGTTTTAATCAAACTAAATTTTTGGTAATTTGGGGTGTAATTTTTGGTAATTTGGTCAGTAAAACTTCTGAATTTCTGGGTAGCCTCCAGACAATGTCCAAGCAAATTGCAGACTATTACAACCTTGGTGCTCCAGATTATTTATATAACTATTCTTTTTTTTTTTTTTAAATGCACTAGTATGGAAATGTTAGAGGGCAGGAAGACTTTTAGACTCTCCTGTGGTATTTGTCTGGGATCAACAAGTGTCTGACAAAAATTTCCTGTTTTATGAATGCACCTGTCTCAAGACTTCTTTATTATCCTAGCACTTTACAAGTGGTTTAGTGGGCACAAGATGGATAGGATTCGTCTCTGCAGTGTTGTGGTATCATGAACAAAGATAGAAAATGACATGCTGGCCTTGAAGGAGTTAAGGTTGTGATTTTTTTTTGCAAACTTTCAAGCACAAGAAAAACGCCACAGTGCAGCTGTAGCCACCATTCTTAGGTCTTGCTTCCAACTGTTGTTATTTCCTGAGGAAATAGTGACCCCTGATTACTGGAGATGACAGGAGATGTCGGGAAGTTGGAGAAATGATAACAGATGTCTTCCAAAACCTCCTTTACTAGAGGTTTAGCATCATGATGGCTAGCATGATGGGTTTCCTTCACTGAAGTGTTACAATTCAGTTCTGCTGGAATCATTTCTTTAATTTGTTCAGTGCTAGGAACTCAGGACTCAGTTCAGTGCTCGATGTCTCCTTAGGAAAGCCATGTGTGAAAAGAGATTTTTATCTCTTCATATATAAATGTCCTGGTTTCAGTCTGTATTTTCACTGTCCCAGCATGTTGTTTGCACTCACTGACATACGCTCTTTTCCATCTTTTCTAGCCTTGTCCCAGCAACTGCCCATGCCGTCATGGTGTTTATTTCTCAGTGTCATTTTCCCTAGAGGAGA
>JAUBNY010000007.1:340579-351438 GCA_032275445.1 Crypturellus soui | reverse complement strand
TCTTTTCTAGCCTTGTCCCAGCAACTGCCCATGCCGTCATGGTGTTTATTTCTCAGTGTCATTTTCCCTAGAGGAGAAGGTTGTACCAGAAGCAATTTGGTTCTGATGACACTGACTCATCTGTTCTGTTATGTTCAGCAGTGTCAGACACCAGATAGAGAAGGCCAAGGGCAAATCTGAGAGGGCAAATCTGAGGCCAAGAGAAAATAAAAAATGAAAAGACTTAAAATTGTTTGAGTCAAATTGACAATGCAGCATTAAAATAGAAATTTGGGAATCTATAGTAAAGTGAAAGACTATTTGAAATTACACAGAAACTTTTCCCAGGCTTTTAATTCCAGCTAGAGTAGCTATGTGATTTGCTTAAAGTCTTCCAAGGCAGGTCTGTTAGATATCATCAAACTAATATTAAGTTAGACAAGGGTCAGAATCAGTATAGTGGCATCAGTACTACACTGTGTCAAAATAACTGGTCCTTTCAAAAGGCAGAAGTAATAAGTTTGAGAGCGGTACCAGGTACCATGCAGCATATTCATAACTATTTGAGGTCCAGGAATTTTCTCTCTGAGTGACTTTAGCTGTGTGTAGATCCCGTGTGAAATCCTGTGTGACGAGCTGTGTGAAAGGTCCAGGATGCCAAGAATATCTTTGAGATAAGGCCAAAGTGGTTTTTTGGCAAAACTGGTATTTGAAATCTAAAACCCATTTAAAAGAATGAAAACCCCAAGCTGACAACAACTATATTATGTAATAGCAAAATTTATATTTTTCCAGTTAAAATACTGCAAGATCATTCCTGAAGCCTGACTTACCTTTATACTTGCATCTCCTTCTCTTTTAGGCTTTCAGATGACCACGGAGGTCATCTGCAAAATCATTACAGAATATATAGATCTTTCTCAGCACAAAGACCTTTTTTTTTTATAAAGGGCTTTCTTTATATGTTAAGGCTGGCTATTGTTCTTCTGAACATGGGCTGATGTACCTCTTTAAATGAAGGCACTTTGCCCTAAGCAGCCTGAGGATTGCAGTAACAGGCCTTTACATTTATGTCAGTTTTGTCAAATACTGCCACAAAAGACCAGCCTCAGTTATGAATGAGAGAGATTCACACCATTTCAAAATGCAGGATTATTTTGAAGACATCGTAGCTGTTAATCTTTTTGGTTTCTTCCTTTGCTATAGAAAGTAGATCCTATAAGGAAGGCAGTGAAGGAAGCACTCCTGAAAAACAGCACAGAAGACAAACAGAAAAGAGCACCAGCCAACACTTTCATTTTTCCTGCCTTATTTCTTTTTAACTCTCTACTTATTTTCTTTCAAAGTGGAAGAACCTGAAAAGTTTAAGAGTGCTGTAAAAGGTGACTTTGCCTTTAGAGTCTAGCTTGATATTGTGACAAATTATAAAGCCTCGTAGGAGAAACTGGAAAGGAAACGAACAAAAAAATAGAAAAGCAGAAGTAAAGACGGTAAAATGTGGGTGAGCAAAATGCAGACATACTAGAGGAACAGATGGAAGGTGAGGTTGGAACCTGACAGACCTTCTAACTTGGGCACCAAGGAGACATATTTCACTACTTTCTCATCATTTGTTTGCCTAAAAAGTACCATGTTCTTCCAGGAGATCTACACTTTCCTTTCAGCTCACATCCATATGCCATTTAAAATCCAACTTATACATTTTATTTGCTTGTGCAATGCATTATTTATTCTCATGTTCTCTGTTTATTTCTTGGCAATTTTTTTGTTTCTTTATTCCAATGGTTATTTTTTCACATGCAGTAAAAACACCTTGTTTGTTTAGTTCATTGGGGCTCAGTTTTAAAAATTTATATACTCTGGAATGTCTGCCCTATAGACTGCAACATTTAGAAAAAAAAATCAAAAGAGTAACCTAACAGTGAGGAAGATATGCCTGTATCTTATTCTGGTGTCTGGTTAAATGATTTAATTGATGATTTGCCACCTATGAGTCTGTGGTTTTGATTTCTTTTTTTCTGTTTTGCTTTGTCACAAATGTTTAGTGCCCCTTCTGGTTTGGATATCAGAAGGAGTTAATAAAATAGAAGCTGAGAAAAACTGTAATACAGCTTTATCAAAACAAAGGATATTTTATACAAAATACAAAATACAGCCCATGTTTTCCCATAGTTCAAATGAATGGAATATAATATTTTAAGACCAATAACAAATCTATTCATACTAATTAAGAACCCACTTCCCATCAATGGGAAGGGCTTTCTTTTTTGTTTTACCTCTGAACATGCCAAGATACGCAACAATTTACCTTTGTCCTTGTATAAAACTTCTCTTGTAAAACATTTTGTTTTGCGATGTGCTGCTATATTTTTGTTTGTTTGTGCATCAGTGCATTCATTTATTCTTTTTCTTTTAGAATCTGAAACATTGTACTATGTTCCTCAGTAATTAGATTAGTATTGTAATTTTAATCAAAAATATGAGCTTTTCTATATGCTATAAAGCATTTGCCTTGGAACAATCAGTAGTCTTTGGAGAAAATTCTTATATGTGTTTCTAAGGATATTTGAATACAAGGGCACATATCTCTAGTGGGGTTTTGGAATGCAATAAAAACTATTAGTAGCATATAGAAATAGCTGGAGCCTTTGGTGTATAGATATTGGCTTGGAAATAGATTATCTCAGCTTGGTTATTTACTTGCCTTATTACAGAGAACAAGTTTCTGTTTTGTTGTGCTTCATAACAACATGGTGGTAATGTTTACCTGCCTTAATAAAATGTTTTTACATTGTGGATGAAGAGTGCTGTAAAAGAGCCAGCTACAAATTATATTTACGCTTTGCAGTGGTTCAAGCAGCCCGCTAATCTCTGAAACACAGTTTCTTATTATGAAGATATAAATATATTACAGATCAGGTAGATGTATTTTATTGGAGAGGGAAACATAGTTTTCTCTAATTATTTAAATCATATCTCTGGATGAGTCTCTTCCTTTTCAAACAGCCAAGTACATCATTTATAGACAAATTAGAACCACCAACTTTGTTAAAGTCATAATAGGTCCAGAAAAGATTCTTTCAACTTAAACCGCACTTTGCAGGAGCGGTAAATTAACTGTACTCTCCCTCTTAAATCACAGATTAAACTTCATGGTCTTTTTGGTTTTCCTTACAAAGAGTCCCAGTATGAAATCCCACATGCTTGAAACCTTAAGTTAAAGGACACTGAAAACAACCACCACCAACAACAACAACAGGGGAGAGTGTGGGATTAAGTTTTGCTTTTTTTCATGCAGTACATGTACATGCTCAAGAAGACCCACAGAAAGTTAGCAATGCTCTGTCGGGTGTATTTATTTATTCACTATGAAATTTCCAGCTAAAAGCTATTCCTGTGACCAGTGGTAACATCCCCTCCCAGAAGCACCTGAATGGAAGCTCATCTGCTCCTTAGCCCTCACAGATTGCAGTCTGAAATGTTGCATTAAAATGCTGTAAGTTTCAGTGTGTGTTAACAGCAGGCTGTGATGTGTGAGTCAGAGCCCTGTGATGATGAAGCTCCTAGAAATCCCAGCTAGCAGAGATCCTATTTTATACAATTTGGAACTCAATTCTTAAAATGTTAAATTTGGCCATTTCCATGACAGTTTTACTGAGGAGCTTAATTGGAAAAAGCACAAAATCTCTTTCTCCCATGGAGAATGCGTTCTTTACATTCATTTAATATTTCCCCCTCTGCACACAAGTAAACTTATCAGCATTATGCACCCAGTAGTGCTTATGAATGGCAGAAAGTGAAGGGTTGACATCAGGCGTAAGAAGTCTTTATATTGTCAGAAATGCCACAGTTTGTCAAAACTACAGTATTTCCCTGCCAACTCCCTGCCAAATTCTTGCTTTCTTATCATCCTGAGTCCTCTTCAGATGTTCTCCAACAAGATATTACAGTATTTAAACTCACTGCATGCATACAGGCTCTTTTAAAGGGGAAAGTGAAAATTCTGCTTACAAACAGTTTCTTGTTTATGCTGGAGCCAGAGAAAAGCACTTTCCGCCTTCCTTCATGAATATTCCCACATCCCAGCTGAAGAAGGCAGGTTATTTTCAATCTACCTTTTGCTTGGGAAAGTGATGTGTTGAAAAGAACTTGCCTGCCTGGATGGCTTTATTCTTAAATTTCTGGAACACACAAATGTTAAATTCATTAAAAGTCTTATTGAAGCTTTGCTTTGCCTACATCTGACTGATGACCTGTAAAGCCTGCTCTTGAAAATGGTATGGCAGGTTTCAGTGCAGAAATGCAGAAAACTGCCTAGAAGGGAAAATGTATTATACCATATGTATATTTTTTTTAGCTGTATCGGTAGAGCTGTAAGGTTTGCCCTTCAGTTGACCCTAAAGTTGACTGGTTATAGCAAATTGTTTGGTAACATCTGAAATGAGTAGCAGGGACTGGGCATTTGAAATTAGGAAAAAAAAAGTTCTCTTGAGCTCTTCACTATGACTTTCGTCTTAAACATAAGAAGGTATATTCTTTGTTGTATATAAACTGTCTCCACTAGCAGGTTATTTGGCTATTGCAAAAGTGTATTTATTCATTTAAATAGCACATTCATTTTAGCATATTTATAGGACATCTTGCTATACGCCAAAGTATAATCATAACTGTATATGCATAATAAGCCAATAAAAATATACAGTTTATCATTCAACTGAGATAACCATTGCTCAAGGATAATATTCATTTGGTATCTTAAACACCTCTCTTGCCAACAAATCTATTGTTAGTCTATTGGTCCCCTGAAGGTCACTTGGTTATAAAACTAAGACCTTATGCAGTACAGAGGCTTTTTACAACAAGTATTGAATACAAAATCAAACAATAAGGAGCTCAAAATTTGATTGTGAATGTGGTTTTCATAACACTTACCTGTTTGAATATGCCCAGTGAATAAAAATTAAACAAAAACACTTGAAATAAATAATAAAAAAATTGATGTGTCTTGGGATTCTTTGAAGACTTTTAATACCACTGTATTACCACATCAAATTTGTTTATTGATTTCGTATTTGAGACAACTCCATCACTGGGCCTCTTCAGCTGAAATAGCTGTATCAGCTTTTTTATGCTATATACCTCCGAATATATTTCCTGGGTAACATAGAAGACTTCTGTTGTTGCAGCAGGTCACAAAGATGAAAGCTTTCTTCTGTAGACCTCTTAGGACTATAAAATCTATTACTACCAGCTTTATGGTAGTCCACAGTAAATAGATAGCTAAGATAAAGTGCAGAAGCAGAAGGTACAGCAGGATATCATGCCTCCTCTCTACTTTTGAAGCTACAAAGACTCTGTTCCATTCTTTTCTCTTCTTATTAAATGTTCTTTAATAGCTGAAGGAAATGGCACTGTCACATCCTTGGGATCTACAGCTGCCTCATTTCAAATTCCCCAGCAAAGAAATTCTTAACCAGCTTCTTCCAGCTGCCTTCCACTTCTTTGTAATGCTAATGTTATATGAAAAGATGTCATGGAGGATCAAAGAACTCTGTGCATACAATTTATACTAAAAATAATTTTGATTTAAACTTGAAGTTTAAAGTAACTTCCCATTTTCTTTAATGCACAAAATTAAGAGTGAGACCAGCTATGTGACTGCATGTGTAAGCATGACTGAATATGATGCAGTGTTCTTGTTTCAATTCTGGAGCAACCCTTTGCCAAGACTAGGCAAAACCACTTATTTCACAGAATCACATAGAATCACAGAATGGTTAAGGTTGGAAGGGACTTCTAGAGATGATCTAGTACAACATCCCTGCTCAAGCAGGGACACCTAGAACATGTGGCACAGGGTGGCATCCAGACAGGTTTTGAAGATCTCCAAAGAAGGAGACTCCACAACCTCTCTGGGCAGCCTGTGCCAGGGCTCTGTCACTCCCACAGTCAAGATGTTCTTCCTCATGAGGATATGGAACTTCCTGTGTTTCAACTTGCACCCATTACCCTTTGTCCTGCCACTGGCCACCCACAAGAAGAGTTTGGCCCCATCCTCCCTACATTCTCCCCTCAGGTATATACACAGATTGATTAGATCACCTCTCTGTCTTCTCTTCTGAAGGCTAAACAGGCCCAGCTTGCTTAGTCTTTCCTCACAAGATAGATGCTCCAGTCCCTTCATCATCTTTGTCTCCCTACACTGGATTCTCTCTAGAAGCTCCACATCCCTCTTGTACTGGGGCCTCTAGCACTCATAGACAAAGAAAACAAAACAAGAGCAATCCCCTTCTCCTCTTCTCCTCCCAATCAAAAAAAAAAAAAAAAGGGAATCTTGGAGATTAATGTGATGGTGGAAACAACTAAAGATCTGGCTAAATACAGGCTAAATGAAACTGAGTCCTGAGGACAGCTAGCCATGTATGTCTCTGCCTTACATGCCCCACTCTAAAAGCTTATTATATCCAGAATCATAGTGGCCATGGAACATTCAATAGCACATGACTATCATAAGGAACATATACTAATCACTTCTTTTGTTTATTCTTTTTTTTTTTTAAATAGGGAAGAATTAAAAACCTTTCAAAAACAGAGTGAAATGAACTGCTCATCTGACCTGCTCATTTTGTCCCTGGAAGATATCTCCCTGTTAACAATTCTCTATAAGAAAGTCTGATTATGGCAGTATACCATTAGAGACCAAACAGAGAGTGAAGGAGCCTTGTAACCAACCTAACACCAGCTCAATCATGAACTCATAACAGTGATAGGAATAATTGTCTTCTTAATAATGAAGGAGGAGAAAGGAAATTGAAGGAAATTACCAATAACTGCTAGCATTTATTGAAATGAAAGATCTTGACTGTAGAAGTCAGTGGTGAGTGTCAACTTCAATGTTTCTGCAATGAGAAAATGTGTAATTCTGACAAAGTTTGCAGTGAAGTTTTCCACAAGCTCTCAAGCTGCCACCATTCAAGTGCTATAGCCACTTGAACTTTGCTGTAAAAGTCAGCCTTTCACTGTTGAAAGCTGATGAAAATAGATCTGTCTGGAGCTCTTTTAATGTAACAGTCATGTGAAGGTTCAGTCATTCCAAAAATATCATATTTAGACCCAAAATGTAAAGTTATAAGTTAAATTTGATACCTCAAAATGCAAGAAAATATATAAACTCTAAAGAAAGCATATTCCATATGTTTTAGGAGAATGGGTTCAGTAGCAGAAATATATTAAACATTTGATGATTGTGTTCATTTCATATAATAAGCAAAAATATATAAAAATCACCTGAACTTCATGGATCACCCAGCTTCAGATAGCAGCCCTGTACATTTAGAAAGAATTTGACACAAAATAAAATGGTGTTGGATAAGTTAATAATGTGTAACATATGTACAATTTAATCAGAGTGATACCCTGAGGAATAACGGTCTGTTATCTGTCTCTCTGTAAATACCACAAAACTGCAATTTAAACTAATCTGTACTTCAGGTCAATGAGAGCCTTTTATGTGAGTGAAATTCTCGTTTCTCCACTAGCCTTCTCCAAATACCTTAATGTCATAGCATATCTATCCACCAAATGTTGTAAAGACCCTAGAAAATTCAGCCTTAGGTGGTAGGAACTAACACTATAAAGTGTTTACTAATGATCTTCCATATTTAATAGAGGAGGGGAAACTGTCCAGAGAAAAGCTTCCAACAGCATCTGGAAAAAGAGTCAAGTTGTCCAACATTTAATTCTCCTCTGGAATTTTCTTTTGTCTTTAAAAACATTAAAAGATAAACTAAATATGCTGTATAATTTCTGTGGGGTGAATTCAGTTATGCTTAAGAGATCAAATGAAGTCACTCTTTATAATTCTAAATTGAAATATTTTATTATGTAGTTCATGGGGAGAGGTGGAGAGAAAGGAGAAAAAGACATGAAAGTTGCTGTGGCTCTAAAGAATATAGCAAAGATTTGGTAAGTTTCATTCTGTTGATAGTTAAGTTACTCTAATTATGATTAAAAAAATACATTCATCATGAGGCAATGTATATGTATGAATGTTTATACATATATATATGACCCAAATTGTGTATAATAGAAAGGAACGGATAGCCATATTTCTATATTTCCTAGATGGTTAAAAATAAGAGTTAAACTTTAATTTGCTTATCTTCATGGAAAATTAGATACGTTGAGAAATAGTCTTTGCAATGCAACCGAAAAACTATCAGCCATTAGCAGTAAACCATGGTCATTTTTAAACACTTATTCTTTTTAGATTTACAGTCCAAATATATTCCAATACGGTTTGTAGAGAATTCTGTCTTCTGGGGACTTCTGAAGACTGAATTCACAAATTATTTAATTGTCTCCATCACTTACATTCTACTAAATTAATTGCTAAATATGACAGGACATTAAAATTTGGGGACAATGTATGACTTGTGAAAATTTGCTTGCCCATGTTCCCTGGGTAAGATTCAATTTGATTCAGACAGTGGCGGAAAAATGGAATAAATCCATTGTCTGTCATTCACTAGTATAGATTATGAAATTTACATATTTTGTGATAATTCTGTATTTTTTTCAAAGTTTAATTGCTCTGATTTTTTTATTCATTTTAGTTTTGTTACTGCCAGATGCTATATATGTGTATGTATATAGAGAAACTGTGAATTTTAAACGTATGTATGGAATTTGATAATCATTATTTTCACAGTTTTGACTTGAATGAATTGAAGCAGATTGGCTGCTATTCTTACAATAATTCTCACATGCCTTTCATTTTGTTAGTCTGTATTTGCATAACTGTTAGTGCCAGGTTTGGTTAATAAATAATATTTTTTTTGTTCTTTTTTTCAGTCTTTCTTGTTACAAAGCAATAATTTAGGAACACCTTGACTGTGACTCTAAAAAGAAACCGATTATACATACTTTGGATTCATATTTTGAACTGTGTCCCTATGGTAGGATTTTTTCCTGTTCATCAGAATACTGCTCCATCAGGCAAGCATCTTGAGGTAAAGTGGTGGTTTCCAGGTCTCAGGGCTGTGACACATAGGCTCTGCTGAATCCTGCAATAGCAATTCAAGGGACTGTAGATATATATGGATACCACATTTATATATATATGATATGTGGTATATGATTCTGCATTTTATCAATACAGGAATGAGATACAAAAGACAGGTTGATAAATAAGACTTTAAGTATGGAATTCTGTTAGTCATTGTCATGATGTACTAAAATATTGAGAAGATCCAATCACACTCAATGATAAACCACAATTAATTGCCCCTACATTGAATGAGTCCCACAGAACCAGTACAGCTCTCTACAACAACTCCATCTGCTGATAGTTGTTTTATCCTATTCAAAAAAAATAGTAAAGAAAAAATATTTTCAGCAACAGTGCATATATGTTCACAATAACCCTCACAACCTTGTGTGGCACATTTCAAAAAAGGATCAGACTTTTATAAATTAGGCTATCATGCACAGTTCCACTGCCTAGGATAACAATTACTGGGACAAATAATGCTCATGCTTTGTAGCATTAGTTGAGCAACAGACAGAATCAAAAAGCAATTTCCTTCCATGGTTAAATTTTGTGTGCATGCCAAGGGCTTCATGCTTTCCTCTGAAGCGTGTAGCCATTGCCTCAGGCAGGATGCTGGACTAGATGGACCATTGGTTCTGTTCTCTTATGGCAATTCTATTGTTCTTGACTGCCGCACCAATGAAATATCAAAATTCACCATCTAAATTGCATTTGATATATATACTGTTCCACACTGCAAACCAGTGAAGCAACACGGACAGTGTGATTCATGGGGAGAATGTGCTTGAGTTACTTTAGACACGAAGAAAACAATATCAAAGTTAGATCCACAACCTAGTGCACATAGCAGGATTTGGCAATCTGTGATGTGTTTGTCCATAAAGAAGAGAAAAAGTATTTGAGTGTTATCAATAAAACAACGCTGTGTCTGTTTCAGAGAAGAGTGATGTATCACCAAGCTGCAGTTTCCGGTCACAAATGTAAACACAGAAGCCAGTACTCCCAGTAGAAAAGATCTTCACAGACTTCTTTGCTGATACTCACCGATGAAAAAGTTACTCAGGCTTCTCAGAAGCAAATATTCCTTGCTATTTCATTAAATGTTCATTTCTTAAATGCCTTTGTAAAGATCCCAAAAGGAAAAAGAAGAAAGCAAAGGAAAATCTCAGGAAACTCTTACTTATGTAATTTAATTTTTTTTAAAAAATCACCCAATCATCACTAAAAGGTGTAAAACATATTTTGGCATCTGTAAAACATAGTAAATGATTCAGCAGTAGCTTAAAGAAAATGAATTAAAAGACTATACGCTCAAAGAGGCAAAGAGGAGTGTAAAACAGACCTGATGTACAAATTTGCAGTTATCAGTGTATTTCAATAGAATTATTCTTTGAGCTTGCTTATAGAGTATTCAGTATGCTTGTCATACATCACCCTTTAAAGCTTACAGTTCATGAATATAGATGTTAAGATTCTACATAGCACTAAAATTACACAGAAGTTTTTAATAAGGAACTAATTTCCAAAGATAAAGGGTGTATCCTCTTTGATGAGTGCCTAGTTATTTCTTAATAGAGGAATGTCTATTAATTAAATAACAGAAATAACAGATTTTAATTTTATTTAAAACTGAATTTCACTCAAAGGTTTCTAAAGCTTTAGTTAGTTTAGTAAGTTTTCATTCAGTTCTCAAAATTGTGTTCACCAAATACCAACAGCAGATACATTACAAACTTCATGTAGGTTAAATAGACTATTTTCATAGAATCACAGAATGCCTAAGGTTGGAAGGGACCTCTAGAGGTCATCTAGTCCAACCCCCCTGCAC
>JAUBNY010000007.1:327369-340479 GCA_032275445.1 Crypturellus soui | reverse complement strand
GTCACCCTCACTGTCAAGAAGTTCTTCCTTAAGTTCCCGTGGAACTTTTTATGCTTTAATTTGTGGCCATTTCCTCTAGTTCTGTCAGTGGCCACCACTGAAAAGAGGCCAGCACATCCTTTAAGTACCTAAAGGGAGGGAGTGAGGATGATGGGGTGGGCCTCTTTTCAGTGGTGACCTCCGACAGGACAAAACAGCATCTACTTGAAAATACTAATTAGTGTTTGCTCAGTATTCAAAGTCTAAACTGTCTCAGAGACATTACCACAAACGGGTTTGGCTGATGCATAGAATTCTGCTATGAGTGGGACGATCCTAGAGTGACACATCAATTGTTAATTTGGAGTGAAAATTCAGGACAACAAGGGGTTGCTAGGCCTCTCAGGAGACAGAAATACGTCACTACAGTAATTTGTTCATCTTCAGGATTGTCCTATCCAGTCTCCTCACCTATTTTTATTCTCTGAAGTTAGGTAGAACAGCTCCAGAACTCACACAGACAGATTCTTGCAAGCAGGAGTCCATAACAAACACACTTCTGCAAGAAAAGTCTTATTATGACAGTCCCTTTGGGAACTGGAAGAAAAATACTCCCCTTGTTGGGCAGCAAAACATCTGCATCTTTCCCCATTCCAGATTGGTGACAGGAATTTGATAGCCACTGCACATGGAAAGAGGCTATGTCAAGATAACTTTTCTTGGAGGGTTATTAGTCTCTGATTTGAGATATGCTACAAGGAAGAAATAATACCAGAAGAAAATAGTAAGCATTGACATTAGAACCATTTATCACCCACTGTTGTGTAAGGAATAAAAGGATCCTCTTTGAAGACTGTCCATTATCTACTTCTTGCTGGCTTCTTACTGTCATATCTTTTTACCAGAAATAATAAATTTAGGAAGATCACATTTGGAAGATATGTACTTTTATACATCTAAGTTTATACATTGCTCTTTATTTACATCTTTTTTTTGCCTATTCCTCAGGAAAAAAATAGTGATTTTACACTTGTCACAACACACATATAAGCTATTTTATTCAGGCAACAAAATAAAGACCATGTGAGGCTTTGCTCTTGCACTACGCAAGGATTATTTTGTCTTTCCTTTTAGGCAGAGTGTGAAATCAATGTGTTGATCTACTTAGAAAGGAGGATTTATGTTATTTAGATATATTTTTTTTAGGATATGGAATTAAATGCATCTATTTAGATTTAATGACATATATATATATTTATTATTTATAATTCTATTTTTAGAATTATTATTCCTAATGGTACCTTAACCAACAACCTGTTTCTCAGACAGGAACTTTTGAGGACCAAAGGCTGAGATTGAAAAATCTGATTGATTTTCTCATTATAATTCCCTGGATTTGAGTGTGGAAGTGTAGCATTTTCTTAGTCTACTTTTAAATTCTCTCCCATAATATCTACTGTTTTTCCACATCATAGATCATTTCTGCTGTGCTCTTATACATAACTCGTGTCAGAATCGTATAATCATTACCAATGTTTATTTCACATGCAAATACTTTACTTTCTTGAACATTAGCAAACTCCAGAGTTATAATTCACCCCAGTACATACCTGAAATGACGGTGGTGGACATTGTCTTTAGAAAGGACTCAGATGTTAAAACTTCCGTGTTAGCGAGGTTTCACATGGCTTGACTATGCGCTGGAGGTTTTTTCTTCTGTTCAGGTTGTTAAAAATCTCAGTACGAGATATGCCTAGGGTATTTTATAAAATTCTCTAAACATAGTAAAATCTCTACTTCTATGGTGATGCACTGATGAACTTTAATGCTGCACAAACTCCTCCATGTCCTGCTTTGTCACAGCATTAGAAATGCACTGATGTATTTTTTAACTAAATTTTAACTGTTTTTTTGTTTTCTTTTTTTTTTTTTTTTTGAATATTATAGAATTCTGTCATTACCACACATTAATGAACGGCAGTCACAACTTAAAGCAACCTCTTTTGGCAGATATGGTCCTTTTTTCCTCTCTGATTTTGCTTTTGTCCAACAGAAGATTTCTGCTGTAGAGTATATTATTGAAAGTATCTTTAAGAACAGATAAAGATAGGAAAGTCCAGAACAAGTTCCTCCTTGACTGAATCTCAGCAGTATTCAAATATTGTCAGCTCTTGACAGATGAAAAAAGCTATAGAAAAATTATAAAAAATAGTCAATAATTTTCCACTATGATATATATTATATCTGTAGTCCATTTAAATCAGTGCTGAAAATACAGCTGACATCTCTGGAATAAACCTTCCCCAGACTGGATTTGCTACCACATGCTTTGCATTAAATTAATATTTTCCTGTACTGTAGAGAAAACTAAGCAGTCATTACTCTCTGTCTGAACACCATTTTCTCATATTTTTATATTGGGAATAGTAAGGAAGTTATATTTCATTTTACAGGTTAGTAGACCTAGTCCAGTCTGTAATATGTTTAAAACCAGACCCTTTGCATTTGGCAACATGTGTGTAATTTGAAGCTTTTTCTGGAGAATTTTTCTGTTGATGTTACTGAGAATCATGATTGTTTTCGAGCATGAAAGCACTGAGATGACACATCTCATTTTCTTTCCTGTTGTTACCTCATTTTAAAATAGAATACCAGATTAATTGCCCTTTTAATGACAGGTGCTTGCCTAGAGAGACCTGTGATTAGGGTGCCAGATAATTTAGGCAGGCAGCAAACCATGAATTTCACACTGACAGTACTATAGGTCTTCATCCCTGTTATTTTCCCTTTCCTTTCATCCACTCTAATAAACCATATCTATGTTTATTTAGGGAAGTGGAACTCCAAAAGATCCATTTTTGTTTGTTTGCTTTTTTTGTTTGTTTGTTTGTTTATTTGTTTTTCTCAGCTTTAATTTCTGTGCTCTTTGACTTTTTTCCTTTTTTTTTTTCTTTTTCCCAAGGACCATCCTATCCCTTATATTGCACTATTTTCATCAATATCATTTTACTCAGCACAAAACAAGATGTTGTAAGCAGCATAGATCAGTGTGTCTGAAGTGCCTTTGGCAAGAAAGTGCTGTATATCTGAGGCCAGGAAAAGGGATGAGAAGGCTTAAGCCCTGATGCTTGGGTTGTTTTGTGACAATACAAGGGGCAATAGCATATGCTAACATGTTCAGTGTTTTATTATTGCAACAAGTTTGTCCTTCTCAGTTCAAGATATACTTAATTTATCTGTTTAGGCAAAATCCCAGGCAGAATAGTTTGAGCCCATCTCCTATTTTCTCTTTCTTTTTTACATTCAAAGTGTGGAACAGACTGCTTCTTCTCAAGGGTAATTCTTCCCTCTCTAAGAAGCGGGGTAGAAAAGAGGCAGGAAGACCCAGAATCACTTCCCTGACTCATCAGAAAGTCAATGACTGAGTTTCCAAAACACTCTTCACAGCTATCTCGAGAGGCAATTTACTACACTTGTACCCTGGCCTGCGCTGCAGAGGACACCAGCAGAGCACCTACAGAGCATGCCTGACTGAGAAACAGCAATGATACATTTCTGTGGAAGGGAAATGATCTGAAGCTGTGAGGTTCAAATGTGAGTCCAATTGATGGATAAATTAACTTCTATCTTTCAGACAGTAAAAATGTCTACTCTCTTTTGGTATGACTCAAGTCAACATAAATATCCATACTAATGTACATTAGTGAAGTCTAACTTCCACTATTTTTTGTTGAAGTATGGATACCTTTTATTCTTGGAGAATGACATATGGACATATTTTATTCTTGGAGGAAGTGGCTAGTGATTGTGGGAATAATTTATCTGCTAATTAGAATCTACTTGTAATAATAATAATCTTAAATATTATTCTTTGTTTTGATATTACAAAGCTGAGTCTGGAAAAGACTATAAAATGGGTCAAAATTTTGGTCTTGGAGATGTGCAAAGGTTTTATCATCATGCTTTTCTACAGGGCTACTTTTCTTCTTCCATCTCTGAAAGCACAATAGATATGATATTCACAGAAAGACTGATGGCTGTAATGGAAACTAAATAGCAGCTCTTTCCTTTTGTGTATGCTTTGGGGTTTCTGCTCTTTTACAATACTTGCCTGTAAAGAAAAACCTTTTAGAACAGAAAGCAGAGGGAAAGTATGCCACATACACTAAGATAACAAAAAGGAATGCTTGCAGAACTAATTTTAGACCTGCTACATGAACCTTAAATGCATCCTCTTAAGCAACGCAATAATTGGGGGGTGCAGGAGTCATCTTAAAAATTCATCTCTACTCAGGTTTTGTTGGCTGTTTTTATTGCATAGACGTCATTGTCACCAGCTGCTATGGGAAATCAAGCACACAGTGATATGAAAGTGTTTTGTGTCTTCTGGATCAGGTTGTGAACTGTAGGAATTTTTATCGCCCCTTGGATGCTTCTAGAATTAAGAATATGCTGTGCTTCACATTTAAAAAAAATGAAATTCATATAAGAAACATAGGAATTAATGAACCAGATTCATCATTTGGGTAATTCTACTGATTTTGGAGGAAAGATATCAAGAGTAATTTTGGCCCCTATTAAAATAAGAACCCAGCCATTCCTGATGTGCAATTCAAGGACCTTTTCTAAAGGCCCAAATAACTAATAACTTTGAGAGCTTTAATATAAATGCTAGCACAATTACTATTTAATCCTTTTAATACATTTCAGTTTCATTAATTTGAAAGTCCTGATGCTATCAGGAGTCTATCCATTATCGGTCCCCAAAGTAGTTTCTTTTGCCTGCTGAAGATGCAGTGCCACTATCTAACACCTCCTCATTCTCCAGGTCCATTGTTCAGCTCCAGCTTAAGCTTCCCCACTTAATATCAGCATAATATAATTGTACTATAGGTGAGAAATACATTATTCCTTCTTGTTATACTGAACTTCCTGTCTTAATTACCAAATTCATTTTTTTCTTCACATCCCACTTGCTCATTACTCATTTTCAATTATGATACAGATTTCCCTTAGACTTTAATTACTTCTCGTGCTTAAAAAGATAAATTAATTTTCTTATTAACCCTTTGACATCTCATTAAGGTCACTGGGTAGGACAATTCTGTTTTTTTGTAGCATACCATGTAGATTATGCCAGTTTGCAAGAATACTAGGAGGCCTAGAAGGAATTAGCCCTGAACATTGTTAGTCCTTGCTGGTGTGGTGTCAGTCATTTGACACCGCCTGGCTTCATAGATCCACTGTTGAACTGGGGCTGCGTCTATCCTTGCAAAGCATCTAGGAAAAGATTGGCTCTTAGCATTTGTGTTGATGTGTTTTACTTTGTTCTTAATGGGCAGATTCATTTTGTCTCTTAAATATGTTCACAGTTGCGGGGAAGAGCACCAAGGACCGCATTTGTGCAGGCTGGATGAGCACCTGATAGGATTTCTGACAGGCTGAGAATTAAAGGTTTGCTCTCCCTGCGTACCTCAGCCTGAGCCCCTGGCTTGTTTACAGGCAGCAGTAATAACTCTTGGCAGAAGGGTTTTAAAGGGTGTCACAACCCAGGAAGATAAAAGTTCCTTTCCAGTTTTCAGTACACAGCATTGTACACTGTATCAGTACCCTGCCCTTTTACCCCCATGTGGCTTTGAGGGTACAGTGGTTGACTACCCTCTCTGAAACAAAAGTCGAAGTCTTTGAAGCGGCTGTGACTCACGTTTTTCTCCAGCTCTCCTGGCTCCTGTGGCCCTCTCTGCTTCCCCACATGTTAGGGCTTCATCCAAGCTGCCTGCAGGCCGTGGGCATTCCAGGGACGAGTGTCGCCTGTTCTGTTCTGCCTTCCTACCCTCCCGAGGCCCTGGGTCAACGCAGCACCTCAGGCAGCTTGGGATTCACCAGAGGGCCTAGGGAGGGAGGGTGTGTTTAAGCAGCTGCTACAGAAATGTCAAAACAGCTGAGGAAAACATGTCAATCTCTGATGCATAGGGGAATCCTGAACTGAAAAGCTTGCAATAGTTAAAATACAGTGGCTTTGTTAAGACATCATAAAATAGTTCATGGCATTACAGCCAAAGTTTCTGGCTGATGTTCATACCTGGGATCAACTACATGTCTTATGGCTTCTCAGATCTCCGCTCGCTGATTCTTTTATCTAGTTTGTAAGAACGAGCTTCTGTCCCATATCCACATCACATACTGGGTATGCAGAATGGTATTAAGCACCATAAAAATGAAAAGTGATTAAAATGAGCAGATTTGGGGCTAGAATGGGATAAAATACGCAGGCACAAATTGGTTTGTAGATTAAAATTTTATTTTGTAAGTGTCCTACGGAAACATCTGCCCTCAATGGCAAAAAAGTAAAAGGATTATTTTGAAGCTTTTTGTCAAACAACTGTCATTTCAGAAGAAAAGTTCATTATTTTTAAGTAATATTTCCCCCTCTGCTTAAAACCAAAAGATATATTCAGAAATCTAAAAATAAAAAATATATATTTTTTTCATTTTCAAACACAGTCTGAATTGTGGTGCATCTCCCAACCTGACTGCTTTCAGTCTAAAGAAGACCTAATTGTTTTAAAGCAGAGTGACTTTTTTTTTTTAAAGGCTAGCTGAACAGTTGGGCTTAGCAGAAGACTTATCATGGGTAAAATCTGGAAAAGGTTTGACAAATACATTGACTAATAAAGCTTTCTCTAGTAGACAAGGATCTGAATTTGTGGCCAAAGGGGAAGCAAGAGCTGCAGGTCATCAGTGAAGTTTTCAGATAATGCAAACATTGTCAATGAGAGGGAGATCAGCAATATATTGCAGGAATTAATGAAAAGGAATGATATGAATATGATGAAAATATTGTTATCTTGCCTCCTGTGTATATTGTTATTAGTTCCTATGTTTTGCAATGATACAAACTGTAAAGTCTTTACCTCCCAGGCTGGGTTTTTTCTTGCAAGTCTGGGGCTTGAACATCTGTTTGTGGTTTGTAAAAACTATTGTACCATTACATAATGATTAAAAATAGCAATGTTATCCTTTGGGACTAAATTTGATGAGAATGATGACTGTGTCTTGAGCTTTGCAAACATTTGGCATTTTTTATGGAACTGACAAAATAACAATTTTAAATCAATGCTTTCCCTTCTGCTTTAAAAAATCATCTGAATAGACATGTAAAAACCTGATCAAGGGACTGTATTTACAATACAGTCCCTGTCATCCAAATAGTCAGTTGAGTTTATCTGAAGACTACATTCTTCTGGTATATTAAATGCAGCCTAAAGGTATATGCAGTGATACTTATGAATGCATTTCTCCAAAACATGTTTCCCAAATTCTACATCCCCTAGGTTCTTGCAAATGACATTCTGTAATGAACTGTAGGTACTTTTTGATTAACATAAGGATGAACATTCTTCTGTTTATCATCTTTCTTGCACCAATGTGACACCTCTGCTGATTACTCACATTATGGTTAATTTGCAACTGATAATCAGTCCTACTTTCTTAATAAACTTCTCATTAAGTGTCTAGAGCTGTCACTTTACCCTCATGTTACTCTTCCTAAGTATAATCTGTGACCATTATGCAAAAGAAAGGACTGCTGGACGTCACACATGTCATTTGCAATCATGTACAAATCTTCAGAAAGAGCTTGTTAAATAAATGAATTCATAATTCATTACTGTAAAAAGGAAAAGTATAATTAATCACCATATTGCCATTTTGTTGCCATATTTTTCTTTTTTTGAGAAAGACAGTTGGTACACATTCTAAAATTCATTGCAAAAGTATTACAGAAAATGGGGGAACATCCTCAAATTCTGATTCTTTAGTTCTGCTCTCTAAGTGACTGTGTGCCTGTGCTTTCTGTACTTCTGTGTCAAGTTTTACTAATCAAGTGTTTTGACATTTTCTATTAACAATAAGAACTTGGCCTTTTCCCAATTCACATCCAAACATGAGAATGAGGGAAAAAAATAGTGCATCACATGTTTTTTTTTTTTTTTCAGCTGTGTAGATTTCAGGTTGGTGGGGACAGCGTAAATACTAGTGCATACCGTGTAGTGCTTTGGAAGAGAATTAAGGATGAAGCAAAGAGGCAAGATATTCAAAAGAAACCAAAAAGGCCACGCCATGTTTGGTGAAGGGAAGTGTGTCTGTGCTTTTCCTGAGACCTGTATATTCATAAACCTCCAACAATGAATGACACATCAATACTATCTTTTTCTCCTGGGAAAAATATTTGCTGGAATACTTCTGGAATATGCATCCATTATGGTTACCCACTGTATTGCTTCCAATCATTATTTAAAAAATGATTCAGAAAAAAAAATCTCTTAAACATTCCTAAAATAAATTTTTAGCATAAAGTCAATGGTGCTGTAGCAGCGAGTTACGATGCCTCTATTTCAGCTATCTCTGGACAAACGGTATCTTTAAGAAGTATTTATCCTTGAGCTTATGTGAATCTTTCTTAAATTATCTAAAGAACCTCATTTCAAGTGTGCTTACATAAATTAAACACTGCATCTCTGTATCTAACCTAAATTTGTTCGCCTTTTAATGTTTTGCTCCTGCTTTCTCAGAGATAAAGATTCCTCGCTTCCAAGAAGTTTTTCTTTCCTTTTACTATTTTCATATCATCCTGAAGAAAGTAAAAGTAAAAACTTAACCAAGAAAAAAAAAGAAGAAAGTAAAGACAGTAAAGAAGACAGTATTTTTATAAACTAATTGGAAGTTTTCACTTTTGGGGATTAAGCTGACCTTAGTGGAATTCTCCTCCTAACTGATGTCAGCAGTAAATATGACTTATATTTTAGGACATGTGAGGTGATCACATTCTGTGCTTTTCAGGAATTATAAGACCTTAATCACAGAGGTACATGCCAATTTCTCTTCTAATTTGCCGCAAGCATTTTCAAGTGATGGGACACCATCTTTCATTCTGAATTATATATCTTCAGGTGACACACATCAACATTCCTTTAGAAATGTTATTTTTAGTAGTCCTTAGCATATGCCATTCTTTCAATCTTTCTGTTTTATCACTGGCCAATATAGGTCTGTTTCTTGATTGCTTGTCTTATTTATTCTGTGTTTTTACCAAATATCCTTTAGGGCATATCTACACACACAAACACACATGCACAAAGACTTAAACAATGATTTCAAAATACTACATTTCTTTTAATTCAATAAATTGAAATGTTGAACTCAGGGACAGCAGTCTTGTCTAGTTCCATATGTTCTTTGATTGTGGCTATAAAATAAGCTAATCATTTCCAGAAACCAATTGTTTTTCATTAAGGAACAATTGCAAAGATTTGATTGTCTGTGAGTGTTTTGCAAAGATATTTTGAACGGATTAAATTTTTAGTTACACACCATCATCAAGTTCCCATCACATTTCAGCATTGTTGATTTGAAACAGAAGTGGAATTTTGATACCATTTATTCTCTGCTACATATTGTGTAATTATTCAGATGCTTCATTTTCATTTGTGCTTTCCTATTTGTTTTAAATGTTATTACTTGCTTCAATGCTTTTTCATTTTAGTGAATACACTGATAAATATTTCTATCAATTGCAGATGTGATTTTTGCATAAGTAACTGCAATCCTACTACCATATTTAATACAATATTAAACACCAGAGGAACTTGTAAAAGTAATTAGAAAGTCTATGCATGTACCTGATTATTGAGTTATTAAAAATGCTCTTAGGGGGATTGCTTGAGTTACAAAAAATTAAAGCTGTTAATTTCACTAGTAGAGTTTTAGATGTCCTTGCTGAGGATGAGCTGCTATTATAGTCACTCCAGCTTTCATATCCGATTTCAGACCGGATGAGTCTCAATTTGCAGTTTCTTTCTTATTCTTCCAAGGAAAGGGTGGGCCTGTCTGTATGTAGAAGAAGCACAGAACAGAATTGGCAAGTTAGTTCCCCAAACCATAGAGGGATGGCTGCATCTCCAGGCTCTTAGCCTAGGAAAATAGTATGTAAAATATAGGCCCATCCTTTGAATAGCTCAATGTCTCCTGTGCTTTTCTTCTTTATTTAGAACTTTATTTTAAATGGGAAATAAAACCTTGCTTGATGAGCAGGCATTGAAATATCAATAGGTTTACCCACATGTGAAGCTGGCAGGCTTAGGCTTCCAAATAGAAGTACATCCTCCTTTCTGAATTTAACAGACAGAAGCTCTCTGAAAAATGGTGGATGAGCCTTTTTCTTATTTCTATTGGATTTTTTTCCCAATTATTCAAAAGAATACAAAGCTACAATGAAAAGTTTGCATTCCACTCCTCCTTTTTTCTCATCACTTAAGAATATAATGAAAAAAGTAAAACAAAAATATAAACTTACATTTTATAAACTAAATATTCTATATCCAAAGTTGGAGAACAAAAAATTATTGCTTTTTTTATTTACTGAAAACACTTCCAAAATACTTCTAGATGAAGGTTCACAATATTATCTTTAGTAATTCTCAGAGAACAGTAGCCTAATAATCAGTTTCCCTGAAGGATTGTCCCCAATACTTTTTAATATTCTTCTCTAGCATATTATACAACTCAAACCTATTAAATTTTGTTTGGTATTTAGCACATATTAATCCAGAAGCAAAATATGGCAGCCTAATTTTTAGTGTTTCCGTGAAGAGGGATTACTTTACCCAGATGATTAACATTGTGGTATAATAGCTAACAACCTTTGCTTTTGTTTTCACAAAAGGAAATCTTAGCAGTTAGGAAGGAAGAACTGTCTTGTGAACATTGCTTTCATTTCCTTTGCATACTTTAATGCAATCAGCACTGCTTTCACCTGTGTAGCAATCAAATTACCAAGTCAACATAATCCAATGAAATGCTGAAGAGCCAAATAATCAAATTCAGATTAATATTAATTGCTGTAGTTTCTGCACCTGGATTTAAAAAAAAAAAAACAAAACAAAAACAAGTAAAACACTGCATAGAACTTCCCCTCACTAATTTTCCTGTTTCAAGGAAGAAAATTCAAGTATTCCAAAATGAAACAAAGATGATATATTTTCCCTTTCTTTTAGGGATGTGATTTATTGATATACAGATTTAGATATATATTTCTCATACAATGCAGTGAGATTATTTTTCATTTTTCTTTTTTTCTTGTAAGTTATATTAACTAATTATCTATCTCTCATATATCCTCATAATATCCTCATCTTGCAAAGCCCTGGATTTCTACAGAATATTTGGAGTTCTAGTTTTGTAACTAAATTAGGATTACCATGTTCTTTACTGAAATGGACCCAATTGCCAAGAATTTTCGTAATTTCTCTTGTTCATGCAACCAATAATGAATGTTATAAAAAGCAAAAAACAAAATCTCAGCCAACAAAAGATAAATTGTCATTCACAGTTCTGATTTTCCCCAGAGATACTCTTATTCCTCAGTTAGAAAGCAGCTGCACATAATATTAATTCAACATAACTAAGAGGGGAAGTTTCTCCAGGAAAGAGAGAAAAGATCATTTGGGAATCAGGAAAGAAAACTACTAAAGTATATTTAGTTACTACAGATGGAGAAATTTGCTCCTCTGTTGGCCACTTGTGCATTTGTAGTTTTCTGTTCTTCATATAATACAGGCAGCAGACACATACTTAAATACAGGAAATTATGTTTAAACATAAGAAAATTCTTCTTCTCAGTAAAGGTAGTGGCACCCTAGAAAAAGTGGCTCATAAAGAGTGTAGAGTCTCCATCTTTGGAGTTATTCTAAGCCTGATGGACACAGTCCCGGACAATCTGCTGTAGGTGACACTGCTTGAACAGGAAAGTTGGACTCCATCCCTTCCTTCTGACCCGGCCTTTCTGTGATTCTATATGGGTCTCTATCTTCTTCTTTGGATGCACCATAAGCCAAGTGATATGTGTATATGATTGCCCACAAAGGAAGGTGTTTTTCAGGAGAAGTTTCATGGAGATAATATAGGGATAATAAGCTAGACAGACAGGACATTTCTGGAAGCAATAACAAAAAGGCAGAAAAATTATTGTTTATTTTGACTACAGTCTTAATACACACTGGCTTCTTGCTCACAGTCTGACTGCCTGACTTTCATCTGAAGCTGAGATATAGAAACTTTATAACTTTCTACTTTATACCAAGACAGCTTACTTCCTAAAATAAACAGTATTTCAGTATCAAGTGAAATTTTAAAACTGGGCCTTGTTGATGAATAATACAGTTTTCCCTATTAAATATGGTACTTACAGAAAAAGGAGATGGCAAATGTAATAAAAGCATAATTGGATACAAGATACTTAGACCGTGCATGCACATGTGCAGTGTAAGAACAGGACTTTGTTTCCTTAACAGTTTCACTAGTCATTTAGGACTCCTTTTGAACTGAAAGAAATGGCTGCCTTTATAATTGTATCCTTTCTTGTATAATTACCTTTCAAATTTATGAAAGATGGTAATAAGTAATTGGGAAGTTATCAATTATGACTTTAGTATGGTTGTGATCAATGAGGTGTAATCAGCTCTAAGTTTGCAGAACTTCAGCTTGAGCTGAAGTCATAAAAAAGTACTGAAAATTGCCCTAAATATGTATGGCTAGCACCCATGATCTTCACAATAATTTCTTGTAAAGATAAAGTGCACAATTAATTTGTAGATTGAATTTCAGCATCTGTCAGAACTGTCAATGGTCAGGTGGTAGAACTGACCTATTTGCTCCCTTGTCATTACAGGTTAGCCTTCCTAACTGCATTCAGAATACAGAAAGCAAAAGAAGTGCGTAGGATGCAATGGCCCTTTCTTCTGAAGAATGGATGTACAGCTGAGGAGAAAGGTTCATGAGCAAAGCAAAAGGAATTTGTTTTGTGTTTCAGTGCAAACACTTGGCTATTGGCAATGTTACTTAGCTTGATTTTAGTCAAAGAGAGAAAATAAAGATTTGAGCTTAAGAAATCTTGAAAAAAACCACCTTAATAGTGCAAGGGAAAAACCAGTTTAGAAGTCAAATCTGAGTTTTACAGCTACAATGTATTACCATTCCCTTCACTTGCAAGAAGATAGCTCACATTTTTTCTTCTCTCCTCTCCTCTCCTCTCCTCTCCTCTCCTCTCCTCTCCTCTCCTCTCCTCTCCTCTCC
>JAUBNY010000007.1:313228-327250 GCA_032275445.1 Crypturellus soui | reverse complement strand
TCCCGCTCCCTCGCCCTCTCCCTCTCCCTCTCCCTCTCCTCTCCTTTTCTTCTCACTGTCCCTCTTGTGAAGGTTGTTCAGCTCTAAAACAAGTTTCATCCACCCAGAGAAAATAATTTTCAGGAATAGGAGTGCTGAGTTCTGACCAATGGAAAAAAATGCTACCAATGCCTCTTATGTAAGTCATTAACTGGGCAAATGGCATAGAAAGACATTGGAAGTAGCATAAGAAATCCAGGTTATTATCTACAAGGTGTACGCCAGATGCCAAGCTACTTACTTAGGCTAAAGTATTTATGGATGTGCACAAAAGATCTCTAAACAGCTGTGCAACCTGAATGTAGAAACTGAGCTGCCTACAAAATTTACAGGCTTCAGGATTAAGTAGCAGCTCAGTCTGGATTCTCAGGATTTATATACCCAGGATTTCCCTCAGATCTCAAACTTTTGCTGACTACCACATCATTAGATGCCTCACCATCACTAAAAATCTGTTTCAAAGTCCGTGGTAAGGACTATAATATTGCTATCTATTGGTAAATTTAAGAGCATACTTGAAGTTACCTTTAGAAACAAAGTAGAGTTGAAATCAGTATTTCAGCTCTTTTGGAGGAAAAAAGAAGGCATTTTTTGCAGACTGGGAGGTAACAGAATAATGGGATGACATGGGATGACAGCAGAGACCCTGAAAGGGCAGGTGTGGGATGACCCCAGGATCATAAAGATTTTGTCAGTGATCAACTACTGCCCTCAGAGGAACAGCTGTAGAGGTAGCAAAGAACAAGGGCCCAGTATATGGGCAACATGCCTAGTGTAGCGCAGATGTGCAGACCAGTGAAGAAAAAGAAAAGTATAGAGGTCTGTTAAAAAACATATAGAAAAATAACCTGAAGCGGACCTAGAGTGAGAAGGAAAAGCCTTCAGTCTTATCACCATACTTGTCCCCATATAGGCACCCACTCTTATCCTGCTGACTGAGGTGGTCAACTGTAAGAGAGAAAAGGTGAGCTGTAAGGCATAAAAATGCCTGTGCTCATGAGAGGAGTTATTAACAGACCAAACTGAAACCTAGTGACATTTCTGCAAGAGGGTGAGCATCATGGTAATGCAACACCATGTAGCCGCTGTGCACAACATGACAAACCCACAGATTTTCTTACTCGTGAAACTCAGTTCTAAAAAATAACAACAAAACAAGACCATAAAATCTTTTTCCATGCAGTTTAAATTCTTTAGAGCAGTTTAACCAAGCCATCTGAAACTTCCCAGGCTTGACATGTCATTGAGATGGTATAACATGCCTCATTACACTGTGACAGTGTCAGTAGCACAAATTGTTAACAGTCCTCTCCCTTCCTTTCCCAATACTGCTCCACAGCTTTGTGGCATCATTTCTTTACCCTTTCCTGAGGAATAAGAGAGAATCAGCCTCTCTGAGCACCCTGGAAGGGAAACAAATTTTGCTTTTCTTATAGGTAGTCTCTTGTGGTAGGAACTTTTTTCTTTTTTTATTCTTTTTGATTAAGTAGGAATTCTTCAGTGTTTCTTTCTACACACTACTTCTCTCTTACTTGCACTACCCTTTGAATTCTGGTTCTGAGATTTGCCAGTTGTGCAAATGAATGACAATATCTCTGCAAAAGAGTAACCACATCTGAGTGGCACAAGATAGAAGGTTTCATTTGTAAGTAGGTGTGCCCAAGCTACCTCTCTCCAAAGCTCATAAGCAAGTGTTCAAGGTATTTGCTAACACACCCTTTGCAGAGGTCACACAACAGAGATGGGACCATGCAAGACATAGCATAGGAGAAGAACGAGGCCTATACTTCACTTACTTACATCCAGTTATATCCATGTGTCAAAGTCATACTGCCTTTCAGGTCCAGACCCTATATATAAATTACAAGGGAGAAAGACCATAAGCAACTCTAGGTCTCAAACTGTTTGTTTTTTTAGCAATTTTCGCAATAGCTTGTTGAGCAGTAATCATTTCAATGGGACTGAGGACCAAGGATGTACCTGCAGATTCTTTCTCCAGTCTGCTCTACCCCTTTTTCAGGTCTGGTTGGCAACAGATGGAGAGGTGTGTGATTTCCCAAAAAACCCTCAAAGGCCTGTGGCAGCTGGAAGCTATTTGATCTTACCAGGACAGGGCAAATGAAGACATGATGCTTCCAGAAGGTCACACCTTGGTGTCTTCAATAGCTCTCACCATAGGCATATGAGTAATCAACATGACTTCATTTCAAATAAGGAGCTTTAGACTCAGAATGAGAAAATAATTACTCTCATAGATGTGATCAATTGATAATGCTATCAGGAGTCCTTGTTCTTTGAGGGCTTGGTTAGCAAAGTCTAGATTAAGTCAAATTTAATCATTTGATATTTCCCATCTCAGACAATGACACTGGTCATGCACTTGAGCTCAGAACATGCTTGAGCATGCTGCAAAGAAGGGCTTTGAGTCACCAGTTCCTCTGGTCAACTAAATGGGATACAACCTAGCTTGACTGATCTGAAAACACTTTGAAGGATAGTAGTTTATGAAATGAATTCCTCCAATGACTGACCTCACTACTGACCTGCTCTGTACAAAAAAAGACCGCAGATACCTTAGCAGAGGTTCTCCCAAAATGTAACAACTGAAATAAAAAGACGACTAAAGTTTGTAAGAGGTTCAAAAAATCAAGAACTATTCATATTAGCAGGACTATATATGGATAGTATTTGGCACGCATATACATTGCAAAGTTCCTTCAAAATTTATGATCGCTTCTTCAATGGAAAGTCAGAGCAGTCAAGGAATTCAGATGACCTCCTTGCACTTGGTTTGTCTTTCGAATACTGAATCTCATACTGTACAAAAGGTATGTTCTCTTCTATGCCAAATCTGTTTCATTGCTTTGCCAGATTTTCCAGTGTCTTTGTGAACCTCAGTGGACTTTCCTTCCTTTCCCCTGCCAACAACCATCATTAATACCTATATCTTTGTTCTTCATTTGAAAGATTTTTCATTCCCAAAGCCAAGAATGAACTTACGCTTGTTGTCACTCTTGGCAGGTCTGATACATTCACACACAGCACGGGAAACATGTATGTAAAGACTGAAGATTCTCTAGTTATTTCATTCTGATATCATTAGTTATTCAATAGTATAATTTCATTTATTTTATGTTTCAAGATTCTTGACAGGAACAGGAAATGCCTGGTGACTTCAGGCAGACTTAGAAATTTGCTCCTAATGATGTTAGAGACCTTGCAAATTCATGAATTAAGGAATAGCTTTACACTTTAAAGAAAACATTTGATTTGATTAGCCTCGGCATTAGAGGAGATAAAAGATGCAGTGAAGTTCTTCCCCCGACTCTTTTTTTTTTTTTTTTCATTTAAAGAAATGCTTGACTTAAATGTCAAAAATTCAGACATAATTTGTAACAAAAATACCAAATAAGAGATACTTTTCTAAGATGGTATTTCTTGACTTTTGCGTTAAGAAGGAAAAAGAGAAAAACAACATGTTATGAAATCATCAAGAAAATTCAGGTGAGAAGCTAGAGATATGAGAAGGTAATTTGAGTCATCAATACAGATGTAGTGCTGTACTAGAGTTGAGTGCTTGAATACTTCTGAGAAGGGTTTAGTGAGTGAAAATGCTGCCTGGTACTAATTAATGTGTGTACTAATTAATCATTTGCTGCCTTTTGCTGAATGGAAAAAAAAGAAGTTTTATATATGTATGTATATGCTAAATTCTGGATCCAGAGTACATTCCAACTAAAGGCACTGCTGGAGCTAGGAATGGAGAAGAGTGAAAATTTGGGATGGGAAGAATGTTCCATATGGCCATGCGCATAGCTATAACAACCTGAAGTCTATCTCCAAGAGACAGAGAGGTAAAGGCTGTTTGCAGTTTCATTGGTCCCTCACTATGTGCCATGCTAAGCAAGTTTTCCCATCTTTGAGATCTTCTCCCTGTATTTTTTTGGTTGCTCCAGGTCTGAATACAATTCAGGCTGAGTGTGCCTGTACTGCAGCACATCCTGGGATAACACGGACCAATCATGGTGTTAAAAGGCAGATAGCAGTCAGTCAAACAATCTAGCAGTAGGCCAATTAATATATTGTTTTCTTCGGGTTGCTTATTACTTATTTTAGTATATATACCAGTCTAAAATACATGCAAATGTAGCTGAGAGCCACTAGGACCTGTTTCGTGGAAGCGCTAATCACCCGCAGCGTTGCAAACATGCTTCAGGCTAAACAAGCTGGCCTGTGGCACTACAAGAACTTCTCCACTTTGAAAATCATCATGATCATTGCCAGGACATCTATGCCACCAAGCTGAAGCATAAGAGGGATATAATCAAGCTAAGCTGAGCATGTAAAGAATCACGTGGGAGAGGAGAACGAGAAAGCATGTAAGCACTTCTGTATAGTAAATGGTGATTTCTGTTATCAAGACAGATGTGTTACTGATAGCACCTTCTGATGTTGCATGAATATTTCAGTGGAAAATTAGCCAGAGCTACAAATTAGCCAAATTAGCACATCCTCTTTTTTCTTTTTTTTTTTTTTTTCCAGAACCTCTTAGATACACCGCTGCTGCTAAGAATGTTCCCCCTTTAGACATAGCTATTTTATTGGGATAAAATAGAATGACCCATTCAGCTCAGGAAAATCTCTAAAAGAGAGATTGGTTTGCATAGCCATACATGTAAACACTCATAGCAAGCACTTTAGGATGTATACAGTCTAACAGAAAAAATGCCATCTTAGCAAATCCATGACAAGTTAATGATATCTATAGTCTAGTACAAGGTTGCAAACCTTTTCTCACCTGAGTAGTTTCTTGATTCCATTGGAATTGTTCATTTTATTTGTTTTAGAAACAAACTTTGTTTCAGTCTGTGTATCTTTTATCCCCACAATAAAATAAAAGACTTAGTAATGTCTCTTTAATCGATTTGTGTTCCAGCTGAAAGTTAGGATCTAAAATCCTGAACTACTAGAGCTACCATCCTAGAGCTACCATCCCATAAAACAGATACTAGTATTGTAAACTTTTGATTTCCAATGTATAGTGAAAAAAGTATCTGTTTCAGGAACAGAAAAGGTAATCTTTGACCTTTGAAACTGCAGAAATTTCTATTTTGGGCACTGTTACATAGAGGAGATTAAACTGTTACATTTTCAAAGTAAAATTTATTTTAAGTATCTCACATCCTTGCTTCTCAATTTAACTTAGCTGTCTGAATAAGCAAAATTGATCCTGATTAAAAAAATATGCATTAATAATCTATTCCTGAACTACACTGTATTACTTCCATTCATGTAATTTATTTCTATAGTATAGTTGACAAAAGCTTTTGGGTATCTTTACAAAAATTGAACTAAATTCCATTTTTATGGACTATACATCCATTAGCGAACTAATCTTTTAAGATACTTTCTGAAAATTAAAGCTTTTTTTTTCATGTATCTTAATGGAAAATAACTAAATCAGTGTAAAAGTCTACATTATGTCTTCTCCACTTCTACATTTATTTATGCAGTTTTCTGAAGGAAAAACAATTTTCAGTGCCTTTAAGAATTGCTTTTTTGTTAGTGAGCCAAAATAAAACAAATTGTGGTGTGATCTTTAAGAAACAGGTATGACCAAAAGATCTTTGCTGTACCAAATCTAAAGCACAGTGTGGATTTGCCCTTTCTTCTTGATGAAAGATGCTGAAATAAAATATTCAGGAACTTTGCCCCTGCCAGAGCCAGCAGTAACAGATCAAGATCTACCCATGCAGTAGCGGGTTTTGAAGGCTGAGAATGAAAAACTGATGTTGGTGCTCATTGTTATAAACGGGGACAAAAGTTCCAATTGCAATGAAGGCCATAAGGTATCCAAACATATGGCCCATTTTAGCTAGTGTCATATAAAACTTGCTTTTTTTTTTTTCATTTTACAGGGTTACAATGTTGGTTCTCCTTCTCTAAACCTGGATATTTCAGTTTTTTCTTTGCTTTTTAAATCCTTACTAATTAGAGGATTTTGCTTTCTTGTGACACTGAACTCTCGTGCCGGGCTTGTAATTACAAGGACTGTGTAGTGTTCTGTTAATTGTGGATTTTTGCTTCTTAAGTTTGTGGGTTAATTGGTAAATTCTGCGTTGGACATTTTCTTCAAGTTGTTCTACATTACAGTAATTAACCAGGACATATCCAGGACAACCAAATTAACCATTCATTAGATTCTTATTTCTTCAGATGACTTTTATTATAATCCTCTACTTGAAATTCTTGGTTGTGTCATGACAAAAGAAAAGGAAGTTACACATTGTAAAATATATCATATCTTCTCAGAACTCCAATAACCTCATGCATCCATTTTGTAACAGACCAATATTGTTACCCTGACTTACCACTCACTAACTCACCACTAAGCTGCTATTTTGATCTGTAGCTTTGGCAAAAGTTTAAATAAATAACCTTAGGACAGTAGTAAAGATTAATTTGCCTTTTTTATTCAGAGTTTTTTATTCAGTGCTTCTGAAGCAGCAACCTCAGGTGTTCAAAATCATGAATCAATTCACAAAATTAAGAAATTGCATCAAATCAAGACAATCTTTTTAATGGTTCTATTTACTTAGCTTTCCTTATTTTATGTTTGTATCATGCAACCATTACACTTATACATTAAATTCTTAGATGCAAATTGTGAGCCATTCATGCTCATATAAACTTAAAAAATGATATAAGAAGAATCAAGAGTCACACCTAAACTGCAAGAGTGGGCAACAAAATTCTGAACAAACATATGCAAAGATATAATTTATCTGCCTCAGTGTAATATTCTCTCAAATGGGGAACCTTTTATTATGATTTGTTTAGCTTTCATCTCTGAAGAATGGTTTTTGCTTTCTGCTACCCACGCTTTCTCTCTATAAAATCAAGTAATTTTCTATAATTGTATCTATCTTGTCTATTCCATGCAAACTCTTTGCGGCATAAAATGCTATTTTGCTGTACTAAGCATCATCCTACAGTGTCTAGCATAATGTTGCCCAGGATAATGCAACATAGTACTACCTCCCATGTGTTATTTAAATATTACTTACAGTGAATTTGAAATTCACCTTTCAGTAACTGCATCCCCAAATTTAAGGTATTGGGTGCACATATCTATAATAAGAACCTTAGAAAAGGAAGTAATGCAATAGATAATGTGTGTTTAGCTTTTTTCTATGAGATAAATGAACAACGAAATTATTTGAAAAAACAGCAGTGCTAACTAGGATGACCCTCACAAGGCTACCTCATTGCTGTTGCTTTAAATGACATGCTCCGTCCTTTGGCTAGTGAGGGACTGGTTTCAGTTCATCAGGAGAAAGGGCAGACGTTATGCACAGGCCTCAATGAATGCTTGAAAGGTGCTCAGAAATGACAATGACAGATGTGGAATAGACTTGAGTGGAATATGTAATATATCTTTTTACATATCTGTTACATTTCTGAGCATCTTCCAGGTATTCATTGAGGCATTCATAGGGATTTTTGTTGATATCTGAATTTTGTTTACTACAATAGAAGGAAATAAATACTTTCAGACAAAAAACGGGTATCTGACAACTTCTTTATAGAATGCTCCAAAATGCTATGTGATCTCAGTGAAAATTTCAGTTTTCGGTGCCCTTGGATATGACTGATTGATTGATTTTTAAAACTAACAAGTGTTCTTACTAATGTGTTGATATTCTGTGAATTTTGATGCAAAGATTGCTACTGACATTGAGAATCTTCACAATGTTTCAGTTCAGGTAAAGTCAAAGTCAAATAATTGTTTCTTGGAAACTTGGCACATCTATTTTCAAAATGAATGTTCAAAAGAAGCGTGATTTTAAGATATATATCACAGGGACAAAATGAAGGCACTGTTAACTTCAAAATTCATAATATCAGTTTCAAATCCGTGGCTTAAATGATCCTTGCAAACATAGAAGAAGTAAATGAAAAAGAAACTCTCTACTGTCTCTTATGAGGGATTAAGGGCAATTGAGCTGCATGGGTAAGCAAAGGCCACACAATAAAGGCCAAGAAATATCCTGGTATATTTAATATTTTTCCAGAAGTAAGAAGCATGCTTTTGCACATGAGCAGTATGAAATAACTAATCTTCCTTCCTTCCTTCCTTCCTTCCTTCCTTCCTTCCTTCCTTCCTTCCTTCCTTCCTTCCTTCCTTCCTTCCTTCCATCCTTCTTTCGTTCTCCTTGAATTGGTTAAAATATAGATTTTCATACACATAAAACTCTTTCTACTGAGCACAAATTAACATCTCCACTTTTATATGCCACCCATGGAAATATTTCCCTCTCCAGAGGAGACATTACTAGAATGACTTTAAATATAGAAGTCTAACATATATATATTTAGAGCAACATTCCAAAGGCAGCTGTTGCTATTCAGGACAATTCACTTACCAGCAAAATATTAAATTAGATTAGCTCGCAGAACCCATAAACATGTTATGTCTGTGCATTATAAGGAAGATAATAAAAGTAATAACAAATAGAATTTAGAATCACATTTTAATTAGTTATATGAACTGTTCAACAGAGAAATACTGACAAAGCAGAACTAACAGTGTAATGAAACTGGTGAAAGGTGTAGGTAAGATTCATCTTTGCAATATAAATGCACTATTTAATAAAGTTTTTACTCAAAAATAATGATTTTAGTAAATCACTATAACTAGAAAAAAGCTGAATTAGAAGTATGCCCTCTTTGACTTTACCTAAGGGAAACAAAGACTTGTTTATATTTCTCCTGGAATATGAACCTTATTATGAAGAAAAAATATGTAATTCATGCATAAAATTATTCATATATGTCTTATAATGCCTGATCAGTAGTTCCTATGAAGAGAAGCATTTAAGAGGAGAAGTAGTAAGTTGGCACTCTCTAGATAATACCTTGGTTTCTGAAAGTAAATGAGTTGATTAGTATTTATGATTAATCTATATGGCCATTTCTTTCTGAAAGGGGCCAACTGCTAAACACATTTTCTGTGAAAACTTGTTATTAAATATCTAGCCCAATATATGTCTAAATAATATTGAGGAAAAAAGCTTCAGCAGTCAATCCTGTCATCCAGTAAGGAAACTGAAGTACCCATCTATTACTCATCAAATGACAATGAGATAAAATTTAAAGTTATTTTTTATACTCTTACTGCTTCTTGAAGAAGCAACATTTCTCCATGCCAGAGATTAGCATTTAGCCATATAATGTGAAAAAAGTAGGTTCTAAAGTAGTTGTGTATCTGTGTAATAATAATTCCTATATAACTAAGTTCAACATCGTCAGGGAAGGAATCATGTAAAAAACGTCTTTGTGATTAAGAAAACAAGAATTAAAATAATCAACAGAGGAACTTAGCTAAAACCAAAGCTTACAAAAAATAATGTCATTAGTGTCAGCTTCCACCCTGAGCATCACTGAACACATTTGAAAATAGAATTCCTCCTAACCTCTTTGAACAAGTTAAACATTGTGGCAAAAAAAAAGACCTAAGTTATCAAACACAGAAAAAAAAAAAAAAAACAGACAAAGTAATAGCTTAACCACTGAACCATTCCTCTTATCCTTTAGCAATATTAACAAACAAACAAACAAAAAGAAGCACATTTCAGAAGCTCAATATCAAATATGTTTAATTATATTTCACTGTAATTTCTAGTGTGTACAAATTCTACCCTCGTGAAAATATTACACAGTCCAAATATTTGTATTCTGCAAGAATACATAAGTGTTTCTAACTCTGCCATGTACACACAGGAGTTACTCATGTGTGTTATGATGCCACAGGTTATAGGCTAACTGCATGAAATGAATCTTAACTTTGCTTGACATGAATAATGTTAAAAAAAAATGTTTAGAAATCAGAGATTTCCCTTCAGAAATGAGAGTTTAGTGAGCTCTCCTTCTCCAGACTGTGTTATTTCTACTGATAAAACAATGATCTTTTTTTGGGAGGCAAAAGTCCTCACCACCTCTCTGGAACGACTCCCCATAGGGGGATTTGCAACCTTGCTGCCAACATGGATGCTCTCTGAGCACAGAGAGCACCTCAGGCTGCTGTTTTCTTTGGAGTCTTGCAGTTGTTTAGGGCATTAAAACTCCCCTCTGAGGGGCATGGCAGGACATTTTTAGCTTAAGGTTTACTGTGTAGGATAAAATTTTCAGACTGCTTCATTCTCTGAAGAATTTCAAACCTGAAAATCTTCCAGGTTTACCTCTGAATGGGAAAGACTAATGAGATGTTCTCTGTGGGTACATCTGCACTGTTTAATAACTGTTTCTCACTTCATTGACACGTCTGGTCCTCTGAGTGTCCATTGAGCATAAATGTTCTTTCATTCCCATCTCTTTTTTTAAGATGAACCAATTAATTCCCACTGATGCAAAATCCACCTGAAGCTTTGGCTTTAATTCGCCCTAGGAACTGTTCCCTATATGGAGAATATAGTGGAGTCTAAACCCATTTTGGCTCTTTCCACCTTCTTCCATAAAATCCCAAGACTATCCTGCAGTTTACACACTTAGTATTTCAGATATCTGAAACTGAAAACACACAAACAAACAAACAAAATAATAATTAGATGTCAAAAGCAGAAGGGCAACATATGGGATTTAATGGGCACTCAGAGCTAGATACCTCATAATATGGATATGGGCCAAAATACTGAAGGGAGAATGAGCATGTATGGATGAAGAGTGGATGCAAGCAACCCTTCCCCTGCTGAGATGGATGAATTTTGCAGTGTCAGTATAACTTGTGTTATCCTTTAGGCTTAGGCTCTCACTGGTTCATAAATCAGGTAAAAAATGGGAGAGTCTCCATTTTGCAATGCTCTTTGTAATATTCAGATTTTGATTTCAGGTTTTGATTTTTGTTTTTACAACAGAAACTGTTGATGCAGAGTTTTTGTTTTTAGAATGACAACCAATATTTTCATTTAGATTTGCTAGTTTAAAAATCACAAATCCATTTTTACAGTTTATATAAAGCTCACTGTACAATTTCTAGCACAGCAAGTAGAAACTCAGTAGATAAGTAGAGAAAATGATTTTGTAACTAATTCAGCATTTCTTAAGGAATTTGATTTATAAAATGTATTTTTTTTCCTTCAGTAAATCTTTGAAAGCCATTATAGCAATTTTTTCTGCTTAACATTCTTTCACATCCCTTGTGATGGAAATAACTATTTACAATATTTAAAGTAGTTTTCTAAATGCTGTGTGAAAACTATAGTTACTTTTTTTTTTTTCTTCAGTATGACTTTTCATTAATGTTTAGGTATACAAAGAAAAGTATTTTCACAAAAGCAACACAAGATTATAGGAACTAAGCCTAATCTTGTATTAAAAACAGGGAAGCAAATATGAACAAAATAACAGTTTGTTATGACTATATTATATGTAACTATTTTGTCTATAGGACCTTCTGGAGAAGCGGGGAGAAGCTTGAGAAGTGTAGCTATAGCATATTTTCAAAATTCTTTATATTCTGATTTGAGAGTCATTTAGCTAAATAAAATATCCTAGAACAGTTTTAAGGCTGCTCTAAATGGCATGTGTGTCTGTGCTGCCCAGGGAGCAGCCAGGTCTACCTGGGCGTGCTTGAGCCCAGCTGTGATGCGGCCGTGCCCCTTTCCGCTCACTGCGCCCTTTGCTCCCACCCACCCAACAGGGGTGGCAAGGACCCAGCTGCCTACTCCAGCAGCATTCGTCTCTGGAACAGGAAAACCAGAGAAGAGTTAGTACAGTTGGATTTTCCTACTAATTTTGAGCTTGGAATTCTGTGTTATAACAGAACAGAGTTATAAGTATGGGATGTGTAACTCTCTACCATATTTTAAGAGCTCCATGACTGCTTTACAGCTACTTTCTCTGGATAACAGAAAACCAAGAAGCAAAGCTGGAGACGACTGGTGAAGTTAGCACTGTGGGAGATGAATAGGCTGTATGTAATACTGTTGCTGCTGCTATTACTAATTTATTTAGCATTCAGACTAGAATTTAGTGAGGAGTCTTTTGTCACATCATTTCTTAGAGCCAGACACCAGAGAGATGGAAGTTAAACAAATTAAAAACCTGTTCATTGCCCTGGGCATGTTTTACTTTGTCATTTGGTTCACTTCATTTCAACATTCTACGTTTAATGGCTCACGTAGTTAAACTTGAACTTATGATTACTATTACTACTACTACTAAAGGCCCGCGTTAGAGGGCTTCATTACTGTCGCCTCGGGACATCAGTTGCTAATTTGTTTTATTACTGTAATATATTTGATTTAGATTTTCTTTTAAAAACCACTGGCTTCAGTGTTTGCAGTCATTGTTGTCTACTCTAACAGCCAGTTTGTAGAGCTGGCATAGCCTAGAGGGTATTGTATTCAGTAGCGTTGAGGATTGATGAGTCAGATCTGCAATCATGTCTCATTTACACCACAAACTAGTTTCTTGGCTTTGACAAAATCATTTCTTCACCCCTGTAAAATACAGACAAGGATGTCAGCCTCTCCTGTAAGGGGCTTAAAGGCCTCCTGGTGAATAGTGCTAGATAACTGCAGCATATTGTCTAGCAGAGGTGGCACATCGCTGTTTGATTCTGTTTGTATGCTGGTACAAATTTATAGTCTTCAGTATGGGTATCATGGATTATCACTGGTGAACTCAGATAGAAGTCCATGGGGCAAATTAAGTTCTTATTTGGATTACAAAATAGTACACTAAAATAATGCTACAGTTAATTGAAATATCTCAGAATTTTATTGTTGAAACCTAAAGACATCTTTATGTCTCAAACTCAGAAATTAGTGTGGATTCAGAACAAATTTTGTTCTTTGTATTCTTCTCTGAGTCTCCAGCCCACCCCAAATTCTAACAGCAGCAAGCAGCAAGGATAATTTAAGACCTGAATTTTCTTATCCCTTAATCAGACCAGAGGCATAATCTATACATTTTCTGTACTTATATCTGCCTGTTAACCCATAAATCATGTCTGTTTTAGATGATATTTCTATATCTGGTGTACTGGTTATGATAAAGCCTAAACTGGCTTAGTTTATAGGACTAAAGTGAATTTATAGGATGAAAAATCATATATTATGTTGTTTCAAATTCCCTGTGCTTTATCTTATACTCTGGCTATACACTGATGTTCCAATTACTTTTTGGATGTGTTATGCATGTAGTTGGCTAGTTTATCAAAAGCTCTTCATTGAAGAATTCACAGTAATTGAGAAAGTAAACGAGATTTGAAGAGCCAAGAGGAGAAAAAGAAAGAAGAGGAATTATTTCTGGTATGTAAGTTTAGAATCACAATTTAGGTTAGGAGAGAATGATCTTCTTAAAATCACTGTCTGCTCAATAGACAGATATGGGCACCTCCAGACAGCAATTCCAAACATCTGAATTAGGCATCTGACAAGTATTCTTCCCAGCATTCAGATTCTCATGTAGAAAAAGTGATTCAGTTTACCTTATCCTACCACATACCATCAGGAACAAAATTAAACTGAATCTGTTCAAAAGCAAATCTTGCAACACCAAGAAGAAATGATATTTCAAGAATTTATAACAGCAAATAAGAGGATCTCACTACGCACAGTGGAATATAGAAGAGTGTAAAGTAGAGGACACAGAGAAGACAAGGGTTAGGATCATGCCAATGAGGGTAAGGAAACTTAGCTATGTGACCGTATAAGTTGTGGTGATTACATTAATAAAGTAATGTGGCTTGGGGCTCTCCAACTCTGATAACTTTGAGGATTGAGTGCTTAAGAACATTAGGCCTCTTGGGTTAGGTAGGTGGTTCTGAAAAGTTAAGCGCAGTTAGGGACAATAGATTTTGTAATAAACCGTGCCACTCACCTCTACTAGAGGGAATCATAACTGCTTTTTTTGAACTCAGCTGCTCGCCAAAAAGAGATAAGAACGGCCTCCCTCCAGGGCACACAGCATGGACTGAAG
>JAUBNY010000007.1:286762-303562 GCA_032275445.1 Crypturellus soui | reverse complement strand
TCCTTCCTTGCGTCCTTCCTTCCTTCCTTCCTTCCTTCCTTCCTTCCTTCCTTCCTTCCTTCCTTCCTTCCTTCCTTTGAAAGAAAGATATTTTCTAGCAGCTGGGGTGCTCTCAGCTCCCCACCTTGAGATGAGGTACCCCAAATTTGCTGGAGACTTTCCATCACTTGTAGCAGTATCTTGTCCAAGATAGCTGCTTACACAAGATAGTGCTATCATATTACTTATATTAATTGATGAACAGTGTATATAGTTCTAAAGTCTCCTAATTTTTCTTCTTGTTCCCATCCTACAGTTCTATTGTTTCTTCTTACACATGACAAGGTTTCTTCAGGTCCATTGGAGTACTCAATAATAGACATTTACAGTTATTACATATATGCAATCTAGTATACCTCACCAGGATTTTATATTTTGTAGATGTAAGTGGGAAGATGATATCTCCTCAGTAATGTTTATAATAAAAGAAAATGTTGATCTGTGAAATTTCTTAGTATTAAAATATATGCAATGCATTACTTAAAGAAACTTTAGAAGGAATACTTTATTACTGTGTTACTCTTCTGGAAAAAAATAGGTTTTTTTCAACTTTTTTTTCAATTTTGAGGAAACTAGACCTCTTTCTGAACATGCATCCAACATTATCAGTGGCAATGCTGAAAAGACTTTTCTGATGATGCTTCCCAATCCGGCTGTCAGTTCGCTGAGAGTGGCAGTATCTTGTTCAGTAAATTGTAGAATAACTTTCTCAGAGGAAAAGTGGTTGCCACTAAAGTGGTTATAAAAAAATGGATTTTGCTGCATTGCAGGATATTGTCCTTCCACTGGACCTTGCATTAAAAATAGCTAGCACATTAAAAAGACAAAAAGTAACAAGGTAAAATAATGCAACTCTTCAGAGTTTGTTTCCAAGAATATCACCAATTCCCATTAATTTCAGCAGGTATCAGTGTCTCTCAGATATTCAGTGCTGATGAGAGGGCAGATTCCCCAAGTGATATAAACTGGACCTTTTCCAGTAAAGTCAATGGACGATTTTTATCTGCATCAGGTCGGGATAAACCATTTCAGATATCTGCTTACTTAATTATAACATGAGATTAATTTAGTGCTTATGACTTTGAGTTTAAATTTAAATAACCTTGCACCAATTAAATTGTCTGTATGACCACAGAGTGCATCATACTGGTTTTGCAGTTTTGCCTTTTTTTTATTGCAATGAACATTTATACATACAGAATTACTAGGTTATTAGCCTTTTATTTTTAGACAACGCTTTGTGGTGAAGGCAGTGTGTATCTATAGCTATACTCCCACCCATCATTCTCCCACCCACAGCTCTGCAGAGCTGGCAATTGATCCTTTGGACAACTGTGTTTTACTGCTGAGCTTCTAGCTTATTTGCATCATGTAACTGTGTACTACATGTAGTAAAGTTTCAGACAGTGCAAACAGGACAGAAGCTGTTGCCACCATAACCTGAAAATAAAACTGGCATAAACAAAACCATAGCAAAGCAGAGACCCGACAAAGAGAGCTTGTCAGACTGGTTCCAGCACAGTCAAGCCAGGATGTGCAAACAATAATGTTTGCAATATGGATATCAGACAACAACATCCACAAGTATTAGGCATTTCTTAGTTGGGACAGCAGCGAGTTTTCTGCACATTTATGTACCCCTTCAAAGTATCTATACAAAAGAGGGTCTATAATTCTGGATTATGTCCAGAATTTAACTTCCACTGGGCTTTTTGTATAAAAAACTGTCTAATATGATAAACCTCAGCCCTTTTCCTGTATGTTTTGTCTATTTGTTCCTCTGCTCCTGGGAATATGTTCTGGGAATACTATAGGAATACCCAGGTAGTAATATGGTCACCCAACTTTTGTGCAGAATAATTCTTCCAGCTGATGGAATGTTTTGACAGTATTTCTAAGAAAGGATATCAGAAGAGAAGTCAAAAATAAATATGACACCTTCCACCTCTTTCAGAGATGGGAGGTTAGCTGTGAAAAAAAAAAATGTGTGTATATATATATGTATATGTTCTTTAGGAATGTTCTCTAGGTGTGCTTGGGAAGGAATCAACCTAAGTTAAAAAAGGGTTTTAATAAAGAAATTAGAAAAAAATTTTGCTTACATTTGTGAAACACTGGATCAAGTTACCTAGAGTTACTGAGTCACTTCCTTCACTGGATGTTTGAAAGACATGTACCTTTCCTGGTTTGTTATAAGTACTCTTAGCATATTTCATCATTTTTCATGTATGTATGTATGTATATATATTTTTCATGTATGTAGCTTTATGTAACATAAAGCTAAATGTTTATTTTAAAGTACATACACTAATAGAGGAAGAGAAAAGGTGTTATACGAGAGTGAAACGGAAATACCAGTCAGCTCAGAATCAGGTTGCACTTCATTTTCCCCAGATGAATTGCAGCAGACTTAAACTTGCTGAAGCTGAAAGGATCTAGCCCCAAATGAATGACTGAGAGTTAAAAACTTCAATTAAGGAGTTTTGGTGATAACAAAACACTTAGGTCAAAGCACACGGCTCTAATATGACTCCCATTCCATAGTTGTCACCGTTTCCAATACTAAGTGTATATTATGGGATGTGAATGCACAAAAAGAGCATATAAGGGTGAGGGAGAAAATGACACCATCTACAAAGGGATTGCAAAATAATTACAATGTGCTCCTATTGCTGCTACTGCTGTGAAGTGTCTGAATTGTATGAATCAAAATCGGAACCATTATCACATGCGAATAGCAGACATAATTTCAGTCAATAAGACAGTAAAATAATGTCTATGAGATGATTGAACATTGCAATTATGAAAACTGTATGGAAGCTGGAAATCTCAGATGATAAACTAAAGATGCAGTGCAGCAGAATGGTTCAAAAGTCCAGAGATTTGATCTCTCTTTTTATTGTACTAGTTTGGGGCGTGGGGTAAAAAAACTAGGTGACCTCTCAAAACCAAAAAATGTTCTGAAACCAAAGCTCTCTCAGCTGCTTATATCTTCTTTCAAGTCCAAATTACCTGAAGCTACCAATTTTTTGTGCAGCTGAATCCAAATTATTTTGTAAAAGAATACCATCTTCATCAAAATGTTAATGAATATGCCTTGAGAGCCTTTCTTCTTCTTCTCCTACTTCTTCTTTTTCTTAACAGTAATGAAATCATGATAAAAATGTCTTCACTTATGTCAAAGTTAAAATCCATGCTTATGTTGTTTTGACCTCAGCCCCAAACATTAATTTAGTCTATATTTGATTTTTCCTGTTACGCGTGTTGAATGCCCCTTTCCTTCCCCTTAATTCAGAGCACTGTCAACATGGGTTGACATGTCGACAAAGCCTCACTTTGCTGGTTACCTTTATGACTGATGAAGATAGAGACATTTTTCAGAAGACCATGCAAGGTGTGTTTATCTTGCATGGTTGTCCATTGTCATGAGTGAGGCAGAATAAATTCTAATCTGTAGTGGGCTTGGGTGCTGGGATTTATTTGAGGCCCCCGAGAGATTAGAGCTCTTACCTTACCTAATTATTTCACCAGATCACTAATTTGCTCACTTCCTAGAGCCACATTAATTCAGTCTTGACTTCCCTTCCCATCGGGGAGGTCACGGTTGGGAAAATCGGGCTGAGACTCCTGTCAGTTTTGTGCCATGCAGCTGCTTGCAGTGATTGTCTCAGGCATTCTAGCACGTTTGTTAGGGCATTTCTCAGCTTTTTGCTTTTGCCAAGGTCTTTTTTCCACCTTCCAACCTATTTTTTTTCCTCCATCTAAATAGCCTGTATGCAAAATCACTATGTCTGATCCATCTTCAAACTAGTGGTTTTGGTGTGATTCTTTAGCTGGGAGATTCAGAATGAGTCACTTGCCTTTAGTCCAGATGTTTCAAAATCGGCAGCCAATGTGTTCCAGTTGTAGACAGCAGGTAGCAGGCTTGTGCTCAGCAGCTTGGAGATTCAGTTTCAGGCATTCCCACTCAAGGACACACAATTTTCTGCTGCCTGACAGTGCCCACAGTCTAGGTGATTTTTTTGCCTGCCAGTGACCCTTCTGCTCCTTCAATCTGTGTTCTCTTTCCAGGGAAACACAGGAGTTGGAGGGGGCAGTGTGGTACACAGTCTTGGCTCAGAGTGAAGCTCGGCTGCAGAAGTCAGGAGCTGGAGAGCACCTCCACGTACCGTAGCACAGATACACTCAGAAATCAAAATCACTCTCTGGGGAAGCAGTATCGTCTGGTGACTAACCAGGGTGGCTTGGGAAATGGGTTTTGCTAGGCTAAAGTTAGCTGTTTTTAATGCTCCTTGTACTGTCATTTGCACTGGTGACATCAGTGGATCAGTCATGTTAAAAACTCATTTCTGATTCTGAGATTTAAATCTATTTTGAAAATGGGAATCCTATAATGACTAAGAACTTTTAAACTGACAAAATTTACAAAGACCTGCAAGAAACAGGACCATTTTAATCTGCCTAGGCAAATTAATGCTTACAAAACCCATATTTAAACTTTTACAAAGATAGCTTTGACTATTTCAGGGTTCTACATCTCTCCCTTTTAAGTGGTATTTTAGTTCCTGCTTGTATATTGTCTCCCATCAGCAGCAGTAATAAAAGATTCTCAATGTGACTGTACTTTCAGCTTATCTTATCTTTTTCAGACTTACTATGCATCCCTGAAAGAGATTTCTTTTTAATGCTGAAAACTTGCTTGCAGGTGTACATGAAGTTGAATTTATGCAAGGACACCTGCCCGGAGAGGACAATTAAAGGCAACTCCTGGTTGTGATCTGTCCAGGTCTGCCTCCTGTTTTAATGTGCCTTGACCCACTCCTGCCTTACAATGTCCGCAGGCCCCTCTGGGAAGCACAGTAAGCTCCATCCGACTGCAGCGCTCTGATAAAAGGTAGAGAGAGAATATTCCATTCCGGACATCTCTTTCTAAAGGACGAGGCTTGCTGTGAGAGGGTTTCCATACAAAATATAACTACTTTTAACAGACCAAATTTTGCTGTGAGTTACAGTCCTGCTATTTCAGGAACAACAGATTCGCACCTGTGCAAGTGACAGGGAAACCAACTCTTTAGGTATCAAGGTGGAAGCAACAATTTATTCTATTGATTTCCTCTGTTTTTCCCATTTTCAGCTTTTCTCAGCCCCCAGTTTCCTGGGAGGATGTGAAGCAGCTGCTGTTGAAGCTGCAGAGCGGTGCATCCCCAGTATCGCACCTCTGGAGCCTGTGGCACCTCTGTCTATCGGAGTGTAGCAAGGGCGTATTTCTGCCTATCTGCTTTGATAAGATTTATGGTCCCCTTGCTCCTTAAAAGGTTGTCTGGATGTGATAAAGGGAAGAATCTGACTAGCAAGTGTCCATCCAAAGCAGGTTTTAAATATTCACTTATTTTGGTGTAAGCATGAAAAAAAAAAAAAAAAGTTTGGAATCTACTGCAATATTTCTCTAATACAGTACTTTAGGTACCATTTTAGCCACTTTAACCATTCAGCTGGGTAAGTCCACAATATAATATGCTGCTCTGTACCTATCAAGCACTTGGAAGGACACTGAGGCTGCTGATATGAAAACTACACGTCTTAAAGCACCAAGGAATAAGGGGGTTGCCAGTGCACAGCAGCTGCAGCCAATAGCACAGATCAGGGCATCCCTCTGGTATCTGGAGCTGTTCCTGTCTCCTTCTTGCATTCACATACTCTCTTTTATCTAAGAGCTCCTTGGGGAGGAATTTCTTAGTTTATGTAAGCACAGAGCTTAATATGCTGAGTGTAGACTTGCAACTTAGCAGTGAGCCTTGAAATGCAGAAACAAAATGTTCAAATGCAGTGCTGGTAACCTATTCTATATGTGACTGTGGTGTGACATAGATGCCATACGCCAGTGGGGTACCCAGCGTTAAAATACTGAGTGAGGTCCTCTAGATTCCTCTGTGTTCTCAAGGAAGGGTCTACTGTGCTGTGTATGTATTCAGCGTAATTGTACATGCAGCTAATTACTTCATTCCTGAATTGTAGCTAGAAGCTCAGCACCATAACACCACAGTATTTTACATTACTAGTTCCCCAAATGACTCATACTGCTTAGAAATGTTTTTAAACAAATGCAGTGCAGTACTTTGAGTTTATTTTTAGAGTTTATTGAAATGGAATGAGCTTGGAATAGCTTGGGGCATCTGTGGTCTCAGACAATTTGCACATGTTCATGCGAGGCCCCCATATCCGGAGGGACACAATTAGCAGACGTGGCCAGGTACAGATATAGCTATTAGTATGTTATGCTATTACACCGTGAATCCCCCCGCCGAACCTTCCTGCTGCTAGAGAGACATGCTTTCCAAATTGTTATAAATATATGTGACTTTTTCTAATGGATAATCTCATCTATTGGAGCAGATTTCTTTAAATATGTGACTCTACACGATACTCCAATATTATTTTCATATTCATATTTTTAATTTTAGTCAGGACTGCTGAAAAGTTTTAGGAACCAGTAAATGCCTCTTGAAGCCAGGAACTTTGCTGAAACCACTGACTTTAGTGGAATTTCAAATAGAATTCAAAAAGTATTCTATATTTTATGTTCTCATTTTTCCTGTGTTTATAATTTGTAATATTATTTTTGATAATAGAGATAAAAACATTAGTTGTTTAATAAATATTAACAAAATAAAAACAATACTAATTAAGAGCATATAGCATAAAGTATGTTTATGAGGACACTTAAGTTACAATTGAAACATTCAGTTATCAAAAAGCTTTCTGATTTGTTCCATTGGAGTACCTGAACTTTATTGATAAAATCTGAAGTTTATGTTCAGATACGATCTATATACCTGTTCATTGGGAAATATCTGAACCAGTTATCAAAAAGCAAAAGGATTTTACTCTCTGGGTGTGAAGTGATTATGTGTAATGCAAGGTCATCTATGGGGACCCAGATCTCAGCTTAAATGTGTTGGCAGGAGAGTACAACAAATAATAATCATAATAAGGCCACTCAACAAAAATGATTGCTAGTGTGTTGCAAATTGAAGCCCTTCTTGGGAGCAATATGAAATATATGGTGACAGAAAATAGATGTAATTCTTCAGTTCCTTGCTTGGAAGCAGCCAGTGGTTATGTGCAAGCAGAGAAAAATCCGTAACAGCTAATCAATGTTGAAGCTTATAAACTGGCCTGTCACTCTAGCAGTGGCAGAGGGATATTAGTCAGGACTCTTCCCCTCCTGAGACTCCAGAAGCAATTGGGCATTTTGCTCCTTTCGCTGTCCAGCAATGTAGAAGTAATTAGTTCGGTGCTTGAAACAGGGAAGGTTTTTTTCACGGGTGACCCTGAAGTGAGCAGCAGATAACCAAGCAGGCTCAACATCTACACTCTGAGACGTGTGCTTCGGTGTCACAAGCACTTGCTTTTCTGCTATTCCAGGTAGCCAGGCTTATATCAGGGATGATAATGGCCTCTGCTCTGCTGTGGTTAGGATTCTTACTAGTACAGCCTACCTCCTGCAGCTTTATGTTTAAAACCACTGGCATCCCTGCCCCTTTTTTGGCTTCAGATGTTTGTGATTTAACAAAATTAGGACCATATTTTTGAGTTGTTTGAGAAAATTTAATCCAAACTTCTATTCTTCACTAGGCAGGGAACACATTTGAGCAAAGGATTCTCGCACCATTGCCACATATTTGACCACAAAATTCATATTTTTGATTTGTGATAGTGGGGTGTATAACTCCTGAGGATGCTACACTGACATAAATCCTGGTAAAACAAGAGTCTGCTATTAATATATAAGAGCATCTTTATATACATAAACAATGGAACTCTCTTTGGCATTTTCTGCTCTCTTGTGCGGGCAGCCCATCTCAGAAAAACTATCTTACTCAGGCCTGAAACTTCCAGTGGGTGATAGGGAAGTTAAGCATTGCTAAATTTAAAAGCTTTCCTTGTTTTCCTGTTTGTGTGCATATTTACTTCCAAAGCCTGGAGGTCAATCTGTGGCTTTGGCAATGCATGCTCCTAGGTACGTGGTATTTATTGAAGAGATCATTCACATATCAGCTAGGATTATTTTCTTCATCCTTTTTAACTTATTCTGCAGATTATTACTTTCCTTCCATCCATCTTGCAACTATTTTAACCTGTGTCTATGTTTGTGTTTCTTAAAGATACAGTATCTAAAAGAAAATTTCATGAGTGTGTTTTAATGGCGAGTAAGGAACAAAATTAAATACATTCCAAATTATTTAGTTCATTGTTTTTTATGGACTATGAAAATACTGAGTAAGGAAGGTATTGTAGCTGGTTTAGTGAGTTATATATTATTTATGTCTTTTTAAGTATCCTCTCAAATATTTAAAGTAACATGACTTTAATGAGCCATGTACAATCTGTAGCTTTTACTTTGCTGAATAATTTCCCCATGGTAAACTGAGTCATTAATATTAATTAGGAACTGAGTAGCCAGTTGCAAGGTTGAATAAGAACTGAGGTAAGAAAAGATGTTTGGAAGCAAAATATCTCACTGTAAGGGAATAAAAGGCCTTTAAAATCTGTGGGTTTGGATCAGTGGGCTCTATTGATGTGCATTATTAATGAATATATGTAGCTCATTCAAGCACAATTTCTGACACTCTAATCATAAATGAAGCATCTGTAAATAGAATAATGTAGCAGGAAGTAAACAACTCAATTTTAGTTTCACTATATATAGGATTAGATAAGAATGAATATAAACTAATGGGAAGGCTGAGAGCATTTCCTTTTATTAAATTTGACTCAGTAATTTGACCTTTTCCCTGAGGAATATTTCTGTGGAGAACATTTCCCTAAGTAATGACCTCAAGAAGTTTTACGGAATTCTTATACTTTTACAGGTATTTCATTTTGAAGACTGAAAATTTGGGTAGTCTAACATTTTTGGGTTGATATTTTGATGTGAAAAATTGAAACTAAAATGGTTCTTTAGTTCCAAAGAAGTCTTCTCAAGGCCAACTTGAGGCACATGAGGCATCTGAACCCTGACAAGGTTCTATCAAACCCTATGCCTGTAAAGAATTCAGTACTTCCTACAGTAATGCATGAATGCTTTACCCATGAGAAAATTAAAAATTCTGCCTTTACAAGTTTCACTTTCTTGTAATAAATAAATCCTTAGGCCACTTGGGGGAAACAAAATCCTGAATAGCTACTCATTAAGTAAACATCACCCATTTGATGCATAAAACTGTGAGAGTGAGTGAAAAATTGTATAAACTCATAATATTCTAATAATACCTAATACATATGCATAAGTGGGCAAATTATTGTAACTTTTGAATGACTGAGTTTACAAACTTCATATTTCTCTTGATCATTCCTTAAAACACTATGTGCATTAGATATGTATGCATTCATAGGCAGTGTTTTCTTTCGGAGCATTGCTGATGTTTATTTATAAGTCCTTGCATTTTACCAGATTGCCCCATTTGTTAAATTTCATTCTGTATGTTTGTATATTATTCTCTGGAGAATATGGGTCCAAGGAGCCAGTTTAGGTCCTAGGTCCCAGTCCAATCTTTTTTTTTTTTTCTCTCTCTCTCTAAATCACTGCATCTCAATAGAAAATATCCTTTAGAAGCTGAACTAGCATGGGTTGAGAAGAAGTCTGTCTCTAAGTTCCACTGTGGAAAGTATCCCATGCCTGGCTATGGAGCTCTATGTGTTACTAACCTTATATAGAGTCTTCTGTATCTCATCAACTATGTGAGGGAAACTGCAAAAAAGATGATTTCTGTGATCATCAGATTACTAAAACATCCTAGCAGGCTTATGCACAAGCCTTTATCAGTTGCCAGCACTACTGCAGTTCAAATGTCCTCATGTGTTGCTGCACTGAAACAGATGAGAACAAGCAGCAGCATCATTGTTCTGCTGTCTAATTTCTTGATATATCTGTTTTGGCAATAAATATCAATAAAGCATCTATCTAGAAATCTTTAGAGGACTCTTTACTGAAAACATGGATGAAATAACTGATATTTTTGATGACAAGAAGAAATGAAGGATACCTCAATGGTTTATTTCCTGGATTGAACTAGATGATCTCTAGAGGTCCCTTCCAACCTTAACCATTCTGTGATTCTGTGAACAATAATGTTTACCAAACTAAAAGAACAGCACAACTTCAGGAGCAATAATTGTTTTCTATGTGGCATTATTTCACCAGAAAATATCCAGGAGTCTTATAAACATTAATTACTGAATTTAAATTAAAGCATCTGAGACTTAGGAGGAAGAATATCTACAGGAATTATTTCACATTCCTTCAAATTATATACCTTTCAAGGCACTTTTTGTTAATTAATTTATTTATTTTTAATTAGAAGATGCAGTGTGAGCTGATATTGTGGGAGAAATGGGGTCTGAAATATGCATTTCTTCCATTTTAGAATTTTTATATTAACTTATCTCTCATTAAGTTCCATAGAAGATTTGAAGCAATACATAATCCATCTACCACATAATCAAGATAGTTTACTTTTTTATTTATATGATATAGCCCATTTTTCTTAAACTTGTGCAATCTGAGAGATTACAGGACAATAATTTCTAATGAAGTGATATAATTTCTAGATCGATTCAGAACTGGCGCGCTAAAATTTATTAAATTATACAAATTTAATTGGAGTGTTAAAACTGGCACATCTCGTTCTCAGAGGTTCTGTATTACAATTTAATTATATTTATATTTTTTGTTATATCAAATATTCCTAGTCTAATAATAGATAAACATTAAACATAACACATCATGAACACTGTAAGCAGAATGCAACAAAACAACAGAAAAGGAAACAATACACATGTATAGTACATATGGCTTTTGTATATAGCCATATATAATAAAACATAGATATTTCCACAGAAGTACTAACCGTGCTCTTTTAGATCTCCCTGGGGAAAAACGTGGACAAATGAGAGGACCCTGATTAATATACTCTGTTTATCACAGTGTAAGGTAATTGTTATGGCTCTGCCTTGGTCCTTGGGCATACTCTGCATGTATATAAGTTTGAAGCTATGGAAAACTGTCCACAAGGTGTGATATTTGTAGGGCTGATATTATAAGTAGATTGATGTATCTTCTAAATATTTTACTTGGCCATCTTATGTCTCTTTTCTATCACTGTGAATTTTTGTACAATCATTGTTTCTGTACTCAACCTAATAAAAAAAAAGGTAGAAAAGCAAAATTTAAACATCAACATTTGTTATTTAGATTTTCTGCAGTCCATCCTAAGGCACCCTAGTGCTTCATTAAAGATCTATGACTTTTTATAGTTGTCTTTATTGTTGGCTTTTCTAATAGGCATTTCAGGCAACACTCAAGAGAGGAGCTGAGAAGAGCAATGCATGGGCAATGGGATATGTTTAGAAAGATAGCTTGTAGCTACAGAAAAATTAAAGAAAGACATCTTTCAATGACCTTAGTTAAGATCTATGATGTCCATTTTCAAAAGTCCCATTGAGATCTTGATTTTGAAATTCTCCTCTAACAGCAACACAAGAAAAACAGTGATTTGTGCTTGAGGAAAAAAAATATATATATAAACAATAATCAGTTTTTCAGAACTAAGAAGCTTGAAAATGATCAAAAGGGAGAGAAGTTGCTAAGTACTGAAATATCCACCAGTATGAAAAGTAAAATTACCCTGAACCAGCTGAAGCATTGTCTGAGTCTGATACACCTTCACTGATTAATATAGACCTACTTGCAAAATTGAGCTTGTGAACAAATACAATTCCATATCAGATCCTAAAGTCCTATAAATGAAACTCAGAACTAAACTGAGGATTAAGGACTTAGTTTCTAACTAAGAATTGAGAAGTAACCCAGAACTGAGGACTAGCAAATTTCAAAATGGGAAAAAAATGATAACAAAACAGAAACATTTAAATACAAGACACGGGTTTTTAATTTATGTATTCATTTATTTGTTTATGAAATACATCATTCCTAACTTTATCCTCTCTAGAAAAGGAGGAGTTAACAACATTGCATTTTATGACATTGAGGCAGTTTTAATTTGAAACAGAGAAGATAAAAGCTGTAATTTCTGGGATTATGTATACACTGATGTGTGAAGCCTTCAATATATTAATATTATAGTGAAGCATGTTATTAAGGACAACCGCAGACCACTATCTAGCAAATAAATTGGGTATTGTTAATTTGATAGTTTTGAATTTTATTGATGAAGGAATAGGCTGACAGTTCTGAGAGCCAGTGTTTCAAACATCCCCTCCCATTAATTGGTATAGATATATTTTGTAGATAACATACATTTATACTTTTGTTTTCTATTTCCTTGATAAATATGATGAACTTCAGATGTTCACTGGCTTTGCACTTCTGCTTTGCACACTGGAAGTTTAATCCAAACTACTCTACTACTCTGGTGAAACTCCTCTGATCTTTGAAGATGCCTATGAGCTTTTCAAAAGTGTGGGCGTTAAAATCTTCACCATTAATCCTTCAGGGATATTTTTCATATTCCAAATAAATAAATAAATATTTGCTATAGATCTTGGTTTCTACCGTAATCCTACGTGACTTCCTAATGCTTATACTGCACTCAGGATCAGCTTCTAAACCAAGACAGAACACAGAGAATGGGTACTTAAAGCTGCATTGCAGCTGAAACAGTTAGGTGTGCTTAAATTAAATGAGGACTGTGTATCACCTCTAGTTCCTACAACTATTTTCACAAAATGTTATTAGTCTGAATGCTTGTTCTACATATATATATATATGTATATATATGATGGCAGTACAGCCAACACTTGTTTCTGTGTAAGTAGTAACAAGCATAAGAATGGAGCCAGTAAGATCTTTGAAGATTTTAACATCTGAAGTGTGAATAATGTAATTTTTAAAAGAAGTGTAATTTATCTTTCAGGCAAGTGCTACATTTGAAAATCTGTAAAGTTTTAACATTTCTATCCAACTTTGTGAATATGCTTTTCTGTTCATGACTTTTAAAGTCTCTTTTTTCAAAAAGAGAAACAACTTTCAAATCCATTCAAAGAGTAGGTTTTGGATCAAGCTAGAACTACAGAGCGTTCGTTTCTCATCAGGGTGATGTGAATTTATGTGGGTTATGGAAAATAAGACTCACCAAAATGGTATGTAATCTTGAGGGAGAATTTAAATACACATAAATAATGTTTTTTTTTTTAATAACATATTTGAGCATTCCATTCTATATTTCACAATTTAAATTGAAATAAAAAAAATTTATGGATGGAAACTTTGATTGATTCAAAATGAGACATTTCAACTAGCACAAAATGAAATCTGATATTATTTAGAATTAAGACAAATTTAAACATGTGAGAAATTATCACAAAAAAAAGCAAAAAAAAGGGATGAATATATTTTCTTATAATATAAGCTGTGTTTAGGAAATAAGAACTTAGAATTCAGACTAGGAAATATATCTGGAAGCCAATTTTTAAAAATGAGAAAATATTCTGACCAATTCTGAAGACAAAATGTATAATTTTTGAAGACTTTTGATGATGCTAGGGAATTTTTGCATTTTTCCCATTGCAGTTTTTAATTTGGCTGGCAAAACATGACCATCTCTTCACATATGTGCCAAAAAACATCTTAAAATCGTTGTTTTTTTTTCCTCCCAGGACTCAGAAAGTATTTTCACCTAAGCAATACTGATGTGCCAAGGCAGATTAAAATACATTTCTGTTCCTCTTGACTGATATCTGTCTAATCTATTATTATAATTTTTCAGTTCTAGAGACTATAAGGAAATCTATTTCAGTGCTTCACCTATATGTAATATTAGAACATTTTTTCTTAATGCCTAATCTAAATCTCACTGCCTGCTGCTGAAACAAATTACTTCTCCTTTGATGTCGATATGAGGAATGTACTATTCTCTTCTTCTATAGTTTTAATGTATTCTTCATATATTATTATCTATTCCCTATGTCTTATTTTCTCTAGCCTAAATTACCTCAGCTTTCTCAGTCTTTCCTTGTAGCATTCTACCTTTTGTAGAGATCTGAGCAATCTTGCCTCTTTTTAGGTGGTTATGTCATTTGGAAAGTGCAAGAATATTATTTTGGCTGAGCTCTCCAACCATTGACTACAATCTCCAACCACTTTAAGATTATTTCTTCTGTTTTACTTTAGATGTTCTGCTCAAATATCTCAATATGATATCTGAATGTTTGCAACAATTTTGCACAGTCAAGTTCAGTTTTCCATCAAATTAAGAATGAGAAATTATTTTGACAGTATTCTAAACTAATTATTGATTCTCCATTCTGTGATATAAAAACAGTTTTCTTACTTATGAGTAAAATTTATTTTTTTCCATTTTGAATTTCATTCTATTTTTCTTCAGTCTTTCTTTTTAGATCATTTTAATCAACTCACAGCAAAAAACTAATCATATCCTCTGAGCAAATAATTAATGTTCCCTGCTTATATCACCTGAATTGTAGATAAACATTTGTAGAATCCTTACTTGGAAGACTTTATAGACATCCCCTGAGAATATCTTTACAATAAGGTTTCATATTCACCTTGTAATTTCATCTAAACAGTGATGCCTTACTTAGCTGGATACTCTGTGAGATGATTTAAAAAGCTTTCTAGAACAATGTGTGCATCTACTACTTGTCTATTTACCTGTCCTCTATACTAATTATAGAATAAAATTAGATTGACTTTTTGTGTGACTTTTTCTTGACAAATCTGTTTTGGCTGTTAGTCATCTTTTGTTATGATCTGCATCAAGGGCTAATCTTACCTTGGGGGTAGTGATGTCCGTCTCCACCAGAACTTTATAACCTGGTAAAATTATCTGAGTCCTACTTCTTTCTTGGTCTCAGCATAGATGGCACACATCCTAGCAAGCTCGTCTCCACAATATACTAGAGGAGGAAGTACCCCATTCCCATGCATCACCCACTGTGGATTTGCATGGTTCGTCCCAAAGTCGTAGAGTTGGGCAGTGGGCATTTTTTCTCATTTAAAATGTATAAAAACTTACTAGTCTTGCCTTGGAAATAATACCTAGATAATAAGCTGCATTTTTCCTGTTTTATGTGCTATGGCCTTCATATATCTTCACTGCCCTTATGTGCACACACACACACAAACACTTTCATACATGCATGCTAATCTATGACAAATTTTTCTACTTAGCTACCCACCAGGTATAAGCATTAGGGCTGTCACTGATACAGATGATTTTAATAGCCTGTAATGTTATATATATATGTGTGTGTGTGTGTATATATACATATATATATATATGTGTATATAAATTTGTTTCCCCCCGACCTGGAACTGAAAATAAACCAGACACAACCATAACTTTTATTTCCCAGATTTTCTTTCAAATTATCATATGTACATTTAAATCATAATCAGTGTGGCTGTATTTAGAAGCTCAGACACCTATAAGTTATCAAAGATAATACTGAAGCAACCAGAATAATTTTTATGAGGTCCAGGTACTCGAAAAATATGGTCTCCAAACAGTTTTTTCTCTTTTCCATATAAAAGTTTTACATTATTGACAATTATGTAAAGTGTGTTAGACTCTTAGTCACAGTTGACCTTTCCAATGGAAAAAAGATACTTTAAAAATTAAAAGATCGACAGTAACAGCAAAGGTCTTCTCAACATCATTTCTCAACAGCATTTCTTTATAAAACAGATCAAGTTTCTTTTGTTTTACACCTTGATAGTAACCAAAAGACGTTCTTATTTTTTATGCCCCTTGCTAAATATATGCCATTTTTGAAGTATCTTAAACTACTCTCCCAATTTCTTTGTAGGCAGAATTCTTATACTCACTCACCCTTTGTTTTGCTAGGCCAACTAGGTCACACTCCGCTAGTTCATATTTTTATAATATACATTCCATTCTCCCATTCAGTTAAGTAACTTACCTCTGCTACTGATCTAGTATGAGCCTATACTTCAGTCCCAGGCAAATTCAGCCTCCTCAGCCTCCACTTTCACTGTCTTTGATTAGGGTGACAATCCTGATGACTTTGACCTAAGATAGTTAGTTGAGTGTCTTATGCAGATGCATTTAGGTATGAATTTTATCCATACTTATTGAATATTTTTCATTTTCTCTGGTGAGGCTGTCTTAATGAAGAGTATGAGGGACATATCCACCAAGCAACCAGGATAAAGCTAGACACCAGTTAAAACTGATACAGTGCAGCTATTTAGTTTTCACTTATATTTTTCATATGACTTTACTTTGACTTTGATTCATTTGATTAACCAATCCATATTGTTTTGGAGATGATTGTTTTGGCCATGACTGAAACATACTCAGAGGACTGTCCATAGTCCTCCAGATATCTATTTGTTTCCAAAAGCAAACAAAAGTATACCAGAGAATTCCAAAGATTCAAACCCAGAAATATCAGACTACTCCAAAAAACATTCTTACTCTTTTATATACATTCTTGCTTTTATAACTGAATCCTGATGAATCTTCTTTAAGTTGTTTCATTTAATGTAGAAGTAATAAATTCAGATTGAGGTGCACTGTAATTTACATTCTTATACGACAAAAATGTATTAGCTTTACAATAGATCTTTAAATAAACAAGGATGATGTGATGATAAGAATTAAAGCCCTATTTTATTGTTTTCTTATGGATGCATATCTTATACAGGATAATTTAACAGGGCAAAGTGCAAGGTCCTGCACTCAGGGAGGAGTAACC